>BTPG01000006.1:134419227-134594227 GCA_036245525.1 Semisulcospira habei
TAGTGAAATACATTACGACAGTCTGCTTAGGGTGGGGAGTGTGGTGGTATAGTGCTAGAACTGTTGAAAGAGGTGAGTTTTGAGGGCGGACTGGAAGGAGGAGAGAGAGTGTTTCTGACGGAGAGAGAGTGGGAGAGTGTTCCAGGTGGATGGACCGAATACTGAGAAGGAGCGGGGGCCGAAAGTGCTGAGTTTGGTGCGGGGGATGTGGAGTCGGAGAGGGTCGGAGGCGGAGCGGAGGGAGCGGGGAGGAGTGTAGGGGTGAAGTAAGTTTGAGAGATAGGCGGGAGCGCAGTTGTTTAGGGATTTGTAGCAGAGAGACAGAATCTTGCATTGGATGCGTTGGGGGATGGGAAGCCAGTGAAGGAGTTTGAGCAGGGGCGTGATGTTGTCGGATTTTTTCTTTCTGAGGACGAGGCGGGCAGCATTGTTCTGGACGCGCTGGAGAGTGGAAGTGGCGCAGTGAGGGAGGCCGGAAAGGAGAGAGTTGCAGTAGTTGATGCGAGATAGGATGAGAGAGACAGCAAGTTTGGTGGCAGCTTCGGTAGTTAGGTATTTTCTGATCTAACTGATGCGGCGGAGGTGGAAGTAGCATGCCTGGGCCGTGGCGGAGACGAAGCTGGTCATGGAGAGAGAGGAATCGAGGATAACGCCGAGGTTTTTGGCCGAGTCAGAGGGGTGCTGTCGAGTTGAAGGTGGAGGGAGGGAGGGAGCTGGGAAAGTTTCTGGCGAGTGCCTACCAGCATGGCTTCCGTTTTGTCGTCATTCAGTTTAAGCTTGTTTGCTGTCATCCAGTTTTTCACGTCTTCGTAGCAGTCAGCCGTGCGAGTCAGTAGTGACTGAGTGTTGTCGAGTTTGTCTTTGTCTAGTAGTTGTGAGTCGTCAGCGTAGAGGTGGTGGTGTATGTGGTGAGACAGGATGATATTGGACAGGGGAGAGGTGTAGAGTGTGAAAAGGACCGGGCCCAGGACGGACCCCTGTGGAACTCCGCAGGAGAGCGTGACTGGGTTGGAGGAGACGCCGTCGATGGTGACGGACTGCTGTCTGTCGGAGAGGTAGGAGAGAAACCAGGAGTGGGAAGAGTCAGTGATGCCAAAGGAGTGGTGAAGGCGGTGGAGGAGGATAGAGTGGTCTATAGTGTCGAAGGCGGCAGAGAGGTCGAGTAGCGTAAGAAGGGAGATGTTGCCCGAGTCGGTGGAGAGAAGCAGGTCGTTGTGCTGTTTCAATTGTTCTGAACATACGGATTCACCTGGCTCACAGGTGTTCGTCTGTGACAAGGTTTTAGCAATGTTAAGAAAGTGTTCATTAAATACATCAGCTGTAAGGTGCGGGGGGACACTCGTTGATTTGCTAGATTGTCTTTTAGTAAATGTGTTAATCACCTTCCACACGCTGCGTATGTCTTTGCCGCCCGCAATAATCTTTTCAGCATACTGCCTCTGTGCTTTACGTACTAATGATTTAACTATGTTTCGCTGCTTTTTGTACTCGTCAAATTTATTTTGTTGTTTCAATAGATCTCTTAGTTCCATCGCAGTTTTAATCTCATCTGTCAGCCACTCAGGCACAGTGGGGTGTTTAACACGCTTAGTGCGCCTCGGGGCATATCTGTCAAGAACACCGAGGAACAACTTATACCAGTGTGACAGCGCTACATTGGGATCGTTATAGTTATACACATCTGAAAATGGTGTTTGGGAACGGTCATGCAAGAAATCATCTTGGTTAAATTTTTTGAATGATCTGTAGAGGATGGTTTTATGCTCCTTATGAGGTTTCTTTGGCAACTTCGCAGATAATGAAAAACAAATAGGAAAATGATCAGCGAGAGAGAGAGAGAGAGAGAGAGAGAGAGAGAGAGAGAGAGAGAGAGAGAGAGAGAGAGAGAGAGAGAGAGAGAGAGAGAGAGAGAGAGAGAGCACCTGCATACATATTTGCCCATACTGTATGAACTCTAATGTACTTAATGATTTTCTGTTTATTGCTTTACTTTGCATTTTTACTCATTTTATATTTTTGTGCGTACGCGTTTGGGTGTATGTAGGTCTGGAGTGCGTGTCCGAGAGGTGTGTGTTTGTTTTTTTGCGTATGTGCCTGAGTGCGTGCGTCTGTAAGTTTGTCTGTGTGTGTGTGTATGTGTGTGTGTGTGTGTGAGAGAGAGAGAGAGAGAGAGAGAGAGAGAGAGAGAGAGAGAGAGAGAGTATTCGTGCTTGCGTAATTGCGGTGTGCATGTGTGTGTGTGTGTGTGTGTGTGTGTGTGTGTGTGTGTGTGTGTGTGTGTGTGTGTGTGTGTGTGTGTGTGCGTGCGTGCGTGCGCGAGTTGTGATGTGCATGCGTGCGTACCTGAGTGCGTGTGTGTGTGGGTATGTGTGTGTGTGTATGAGCGTGCGTGTGCGTGCGTGCGTATTGTGCGTGCGTGCGTGCGTGCGTGAGCAATTACATGCATGCAGCAGTGTGTGGTAAATGTATGTTTACTTGTCTATGTCACTTATGTAGTAGATGTAGCAACGGCAAGTTTGAAAACTGGCCCCGTTACCAATAACTTCTACCGTTCATTGTTCATTCTCTCTCTCTCTCTCTCTCTCTCTCTCTCTCTCTCTCTCTCTCTCTCTCTCTCTCTCTCTCTCTCTCTCTCTCTCTCTCTCTCTCTCTCTCTCTCTCTCGCTCTCGCTCTCTCTCCCCCTCTCTCTCCTCTCTCTCTCTCTCTCTCTCTCTCTCTCTCGCTCTCTCTCTCTCCCCCTCTCCCCCTCTCGCCCCCCCCCCTCTCTCTCTCTCTCTCTCTCTCTCTCTCTCTCTCTCTCTCTCTCTCTCTCTCTCTCTCTCTCTCTCTCTCTCTCCACGGCTTGCAGCTCTGATATTTTACTGCTCGGAGACTTTAATATTAACATGTTTCCCCCACACCTTGCTTGGGAGTCTACTATTACTATGGTAGGCCTCAAGCAGCTTATCACATCAGCAACTAGAGTTACGCAGTCGTCTGCCACTCTAATTGATCATGTATACACTTCCAACAATTCAAGGGTCCTTAACTTTCGTGTTCTTCAAGTGGCGATCAGCGACCACTACTGTGCTGTAGTTGGGCTCTGAAGGTGGACAAGCCATGTCGTAAACACCAGCATACCACTATTCATTACAGGTCGTTTAAACACTTCAATCGGGACGCGTTTCTCGCCGACCTGAGCGGCATCTCTTTTTAGTCAGTTTATAACTACGATATTCCTGAAGAAGCGTTGGCCGAATGGTACAGATTGTTCCTTGGTGTACTTGACAATCATGCGCCACTACGTGAGAAGAGTCAAACACGCACAGTTACCTCAGTGGTTAAGTAAGGACATTAAAGACGCCATGGCTCTCCGAAATAAACTGAAGCGGAACAAAGATTGTGCTGCTTTCCGCAAGCAGTGCAACCACGTAAAGTACCTGCTGCTCGAGGCCCAGAAAAAACAAACACTTCCAGCGCTTGATGGATAATAAAACTGATACCGTATCTGTCTGGCGAGCCCTCAGTGCCTTTACCAAATCACGTCAAACACCACCATGTACTTCTATAACTGCTGATACTTTTAATCAACATTTCATGTCTGCTGCCGACTCACTTTTGAATAAAAGTACTAATAACCTAAACAAGCCAACTATTTCTGTAAAACTTAATAATTTTTGCGACGAGAGACTGGCGTCAAACGACTTTTATAGTATTCCGTACTTAACTGTTTTTGACGTAGGCAAGTCTATTAGTCAGCTGAAAAAATAAACGCTCCCTTGGTCATGACGGCATTAATAGTTTTTTTTTTTAAAACTGTCTGTCCCCTAAGTGATTGAATCTTTAACATTTATCTACAATCTTATAATCCAGCGAGGTACTTTAGAAAATAGCTAAAGTTATTCCGCTGCCTAAAACTAAAGACCTCACTGACCCCAACAAATTCAGGCCAATTTCACTTTTATCAGCTTTGTCAAAGCCGATAGAAAAACATGTCCACAGGCACCTGAGTCACTTCCTGGAGACACATAACTTGATTTATCCGTTAAAGTCAGGCTTCAGACCCCGCCACTCTAGTCACACGGCTCTGTCTCATCTGACCAATACCTGGCCAACTTCAATAAACAATGCTGAAATGACCAGTGCGTTATTTTTAGATTTTTCTAAAGCTTTTGATTTAGTCAACCATGAACTGTTGCTACAGAAGTTGTTGGCATACCACATAGACACAGATTTCGCTGCCTTCTTTAAATCTTATCTAAGCAATAGATCTCAGTATATTTTTGTCAACGGTAAGCGTTCCTCAGAAGGTGTAATTAAGCATGGAGTGCCCCAGGGTCTATTTTAGGCCCTCTCTTATTTTTAATCTTTTTTTAATGACTTGCCTTTGTGTATCTCACAATCAAATGTGCGATGCAATTTGTTTGCAGACGACGCTACTCTCAACGTGTCGTCGGCAAAAATATCTACAATTAATTCTTCTTTGCAACATAGTCTGTTAGACGTCTCAAATTGGTGCCGAGACAACTGCATGATACCTAACCCATCTAAAACAGAGTGTATGTTAATCACTACACGTCAAAAGCACCAGCTAAACCCACAGCCACTTAGCCTTTCCCTTAACTGTGAGCCGATTAAACAAGTTAAGGAGCGCCGGCTGTTAGGCGTCATTATAGACGATCAATTGATATGGCATGAGCATGTAGCGTGGTTAAACAAAGAAAGAAACAGAGAAAGGAAAAAGGCCCATATGCAACACTTTATAATATGTATAAAACGTGAGAGCTTAAATTTAGATAGCTTGAAACACAAGGAAGTACTTTTGAGGATGTGTCCTGTCTCCTGTACTCTTCTCGATTTACACCAATGAATTAACGTCTAATACTCATATTCTCGCCCTTATCAAATTTGCAGACGACATGGCTTTGGTTGCACGCCTCAAAGACGAGCATTCACTCTCTCAGTACTTTGAATTTATAAAATTTCTCACTTTTTGGTTTGGCTCAAGCTTTCTGGAATTAAATGTTCAAAAAACAAAGGAATTCTGTTTTGAGGAGGGTCGGGCGCGGGACACATTCCTGGTGCGGCCAGTTATGATAAACCATGAAGCTGTGGAACAGGTTGATTCTTTTAAGTACTTTGGCACTGTTCTGGACGAAAAAAGTTAGTTTTAGTCTTCATGTTGACAGTGTTTGCAGAAAGGCAAATCAGAGATTGTATCTTTTGAGGAAATTGAAGCCCTTTGACGTTGATTCAGTTATTTTAGAAACAGTATATAGATCTTTAATTGAAAGCATTCTCACTTTTAATGTCATAGCATGGTTTGGAAACCTGACTGTAAGAGATAAGGCAAAGTTGACACGTGTCGTCAAACTGGCAGGCAAAATCGTTGGCCATGAGCAAAGATCTCTTTCTGGACTTACGAGTTGTTTTGTAAGATGGCCCATTCTCCTCTTCATCCCTTCATTCTGCATTCAGCCTAAGCCTAACCCACCATACCATTTCCTCCCCTTGTTTTAATCCCCCCCCACACACACACACACACTTCTTTTAGCGTGTGTGTATGCTGAAAGGGTGTGTGTGTATGTTTGATATTGTGATGCTTGTATTTTTGTTGCATATATGTTGTACATATTTTATTATCATTATTTATGTCACTTGATTCCTTGTTTTATTTAATTACCTACACCAGTGCTGCAAAGAAAATTTTCCATATAAAATCTTTTTTATCTGGACAATAAAGTTTTTGAATCTTGAATCTTGAAGACTATTAACATTTTCTCTAAATTAGTTACCAGATATGTGTATTCAGTCTACTGGTGCTGTGTTCAACAATGACATTGTTCAGGAGAATGTGTGATCAAGCACATAATTGATACTGACACTACTACACCCCTGAGCAATCCACGGTATAAAAAACACTAAAAAAACAGCATTTAAATAAAAAGAAAACACCTGTTGATTGTGAGAAAGTGGCTGGTTTTCACCACCATACCCCAGCCACAGTAACCTTCTGCCTTGCCTCAGGGCAGATTAGGCACGGGGCGCAAAGTGCTTGGCCCTTGTGTTCTACATACTTGTTTTCTACCGACTGGCGTTGAAAACCCTTTTGTTGCGATTTGTCCCAAGTCTAAGTAATGAATTTTCGTAGCTTCCCTTTTACCAGCGAGTCTGAGTGGCGATGGCATCTTCATCCCTCTCTCTCTCTCTGAGTGTCGCAAGACCCCATCCTCACCACATCCACCAATCCCTTCAAGAGAGATAAGCCGGTGCTGAAGGACACTGCGTGCGGCCAGTAAACGCGTTTCTACAGCAACGGTCCCAATGGCGTCATCACCCTCAAGCGCTGGCGAACTGCCCTCTACCACCGCTACGTCAACCTGCTCCAGTCTAGAGGCGGTTACACTGTAGTCTGGAGGGACACAGACGCCAGAAATGAACCAGTAGAGTGTGGTGACTCCTGCCTGGCTTGTTCCAACCCTGACATTCACGATGACTTGGGGAAAAACATTCATACAAATTGTGTTAAAACCAGCCTAATGTTTAAACTTCCGGTTTTGCAGATTTTTGCAATTATATCTTCTGTCGTTATTTCAATATACAGCGATTGCTTCTTTGTCGTCAAAATCATACTGAATCAGTGTCAACGTGCCGAACCGGCTTTTGCCTGCCAAAATATTACAAAGCTTGTGGAGTCTCCCCAGGAGCTTAGTGACATATGGTCACATAGTACGTGCAGATTCCAATAAGTGGTTTTGTGATTTGTAACAATCGTCACATTGTCACAAAATTGTTATATTTTGCTTTCTGTATTCTATTTCGTCATCATCACCAGTTCGCAGACGCTAGTGTAACTCACAAACCAGATAGGTGAGGCTAGCGCTGGCAGAATTGTAGTACAAACCAAGGGGAATCCAGCGCTAGTGTAACGAGGGCACAAACATCTGTGCCAAATCATGTATCGCGAAAGAGACACAACTGACATGTGAAGGGAGACCACAAAAACCACAAAAAAACAGCAAGTCCATTTTTTTTTCTACCGTACCCTTTCCTTTTGTCATCATACAGCCATTTGTCCTCCCCCTCTGCCCCACACATACACACACACATCACGCAAAATCCTTCTCTGTACAACACACGTATTCTTTCAACATTGCAATTTGCATGCTTAGAACATTAGACTTAACGTTTACATGCGGATACGTCATAACACGAACATTTAATTACGTAAAAGATTTATGTGCAACTGGCTCGTGCGGTGCTTGTTTCCAGTGTGCTGTCGACACCCTGTCTTAAAACAGAGACTTAGAAATACCTGTTCAAACACGCGTCGCCCGCGACACTAAGGGTCGACTTTTTTTCGATAGGCGTTGCATACTTATAGTAATAGACTTACGGTGGGACTGAATTAATTCAGCAGCATAGAAAAGTCCAACGTAAAAAGCAACGTAGCTCCGCATTACACACAAATGAGTGTGCGTCCATTGATCAAGTGGCTTGAAATTTGAGATAACATAGTACAACTCCAATGCGCAATAGGCCATCGGGCCGACGTCGGTCGCCGTTGGCCCGCGGCCGTGCGCGGGCCGACGTCAGCCCGATGGCCTTTTGCGCATTGGGATACTGCCCTTTAAAGGCAAAAGGCAGTAAGTCCAGGTTTGTGACAAGCTAGCTTTTCATTTTCTTACACACCTCCTTCTTTGCTTTTTTTTCAGCGGAAAAGCTGTATCACACAAGCTGTGTGTGATACAGCCGTGCTGCGAGAACGGCCAAGTGTGCACAACATTGTCTTGTAGAAAGTCTGGTCAACAAAAAGGTATGGCCGGCACATGCGACTTTGAAACTTGACCTACTTCCAGCTCACGAGCAGTGACATCATTAATTTTCATGGTGACGTAGTTGTACATTGTAGTTGTACATTGCTTACGGTCCCGACAGCAACAAGATTTTCTCAGGACGTGCCTGCACTGCTTGTGAAAGAAAAAAAACTAAACAGAATATTAAATGTATGTCGCCATCCAGTTTAATATGCTAAATAAAACCTAAGACCATTATCAAACAAACATCCAATATCAAGAGCTGCAGACAGCGCAGACAGTAGGGAGAGTTTAAAAAAGGAAAATACGAGTGAATGGACCAATGGTAGACAGAAACACATACAAGAATACAAGAGGATCCACCCTGTGGGGCTGACCAGGGTGACCCAGGGAACTAAAAGGTAGTTAACCCCACCCAAGTCCCCCAGGGCAGACCCGGGTGGGGGTTCATGGTGACGACTGGCACTCTGGCATCATGTATTGCGCTATTAGGAAGATTTGTCTGGCATCCAAAATAATGACGTCACATTAGAGAGCAAATTACGTCAAGATCTTTGCCAAGACACAATGGCAGCTGTGTTGTGACTAGGTGTCTGATGAAAATCAACTCACATCGGATTTATGCAGAGAAAAAAGTGAGTAAGAAATAGATTGTTACATCGGTTATTTAGGCGATACTGAGAATCTCACTCTCGTGGTCTTAAAACCTTATCCTACTCGCTTTCGTTTTTAGGATAAGGTTTTAAAACCACTCGAGTGAGATTCTCAGTATCACGTAAACAACGATGTAAGAATCTATATGTATTACACTGGCAATTTTGCATGTCACAAACATGGACTTACTGTCTTTTGCCTTTAGAGTGCATAATGCAGGTCCCTCCATCCCCCCACCCCTCAACCCCACCCCCATGCAATCTCTACGCTCTCAAAAGGCACGGTTATAAGGGAGAGGGGTGGGGAGAGAAGAAAGGTGGTGGGGGGGGGGAGGGGGAAGGGGGTAGGGGGAGAGAGTTGGAGACACAGGTGTCCGCACAGTGAGCTTATGCCGTGCGAGGATTCGGGTAAAATAAACTACTCAGTATTGTACAACATCTACGTGACGGCGCCTTTGAGCAGATGGCGTCACGTGTTTAAATTTGTGACATGTGACAGCTACATTTTGGGTTTATCTAGGGTAATGTCAAGATGCGCAATTTCGTTGGAGACCGTGGGAGACAAATGAATTAACCCTTTCATTTCCCATGCTCCTGCACCATGTATAGTAAACTTTGCTTATAACAGGTCGGAGATTACAAAATTCGTATATAACAAAAGCTTTATGAGAGGTCCCGGCCAAACGTGTTCTTTGTCTTTGTAAAATTAAGCCGCTTATAACGAGGTCGGATATAACAAAACTTAGGTTATAAATAATCTTTTTTCAGGCCCCTGTTAACTTTGCTTTTAACAATATATTGCATTATAATCAGCAAAGTAAACAGGGGACTGAATCATTCTCACAGAATCTGCGTGTTTTCATTTGTCTTATTAAAACTGGCTTTGTATTGAGATACAGATATTTCGTGCGTTTCGCCTTTTTCTCGAGTAGAACGTTACGATCTCTTAACTCATTCGAGATGTGCCGCCTCCGGATACGCGACATAAGCCGCGTACCGGAGGTGGCACGTCTCGAATGAGTTAATTTTGCACTTTCACGGGTAGTTCCTGCATTTAAAAGGTACTGATCATTTTTATTGTGGTCTTTTACAAAGTTGGGCTGTGATCATACGAACTGTATACAGTTCATATAATCATTTTTTTATGTTTCTCCCCCCCCCCCCCCCCCTCCCCCGTCTTCCTTTTCTTGAAGACGTGTAGGCTGCAAATGATGGTGTAGGAACCGCCGTGGTCTGGTGCAACAGGCGGAGGTAGACACAGTGACTAACTGGAAATGGATTTTGTCGGACTTCTGTCAGCGGCATACAGTATGAAAGTCAAGCGAAACGTAACGTACATAAGTCAGTTGTTTTTTTGGGTTGGTTTTTTTTTCTTCTTCAGTAACAGCATCTTTGACACTATAAATGTTACATTTGAAGAAAACGGAAATATATCAGGCACATGCACAATTCTAAACCAGTTCAGAGTTCCCTTGATCAAAGAATATTTCAAGAATGGAAAAAGAACCATTTCGGTAACTATGCTCAAATGGATGGTAAGAAGCAACCGACTAGCAAATGCACTCCTTTCATGCACAGACACTCTACCCTGAGAGCAAGCTGCATTGGACTATGATGCCTCCATTTTTGCATGACACTTCTAGCGTGCACCCTTATAATGGGATAACATCAGGCATCAGCATCAAAGATGTCTTTGACTTTTGCCAATCTCACATATCCATGTCTGATATCCGTTAACGTTTTATGTCATGTCAGAGTCGCATCGAGTTATAGATCGTTAAAGCTGTCCGCCGAGCGCTCACGGGGGTTGTTTTCATCCGACATGATTTAACGCCAGCTGTAGCGTTGGCCACAGGTATATTAGCCGCAATGCAGACATTTGCAGGAATTTATTTTTTTAATCCGAAACTTGCCCCCCCCCCCCCCTTCCCCCGCCCTATTTGCTCTTCCCGCCTTTATGTTTAAAAAATAATAATATTTAAAAGACAATTAGCAACAAAAACTGCCGTTTTCTTATGGTGGTAGCAACTACTCTGAGTAAATTGTACATTAAAACATTAAACTGCCCCCGTCCATGAGTGCACTTAGCCTGAAAACAAGCCTTTGTCGATACGGCGGGACTGTTCAACTTTTTAAAAATCTGCCAATTCGCTTATAACAAACTTCGCTTATAACAACAAAAAGTCATGGTCTCCTGCGAATTTGTTATATATCCGGATTTTACTGTTCTATAACTGTCTGTAGAAAAAGTTTGCAATAAAGTGTACCCAAAGCAAAATAAAAGACCCTATGGCCGATGTCAGCCGCAGTGGGTCCGCGCACAGTTGTGCGTGGACCCACTGAGGCCGACCTCGGCCCGAAGACCGTTACTAATTAGGTATGTGTTTTTTGTTGTTGTTGTTGTGTGTGTGTGTTCTTTTGTTTTGCTTGGAGAAAGAAGAGGGTGCCACAGGCTAGGACTTATTAAACAGCCGCAAATTGTCCGGTAACCGTTCTACGCACAATGAAAATGCGACTAAAAGAAAACCAAACTCAAGACCGAAAACGCAAACAAGATCCCCAGAAAAGAAAGATACACGCGAATAAAGTTTATTACATTTTCGTGTTACAGTCCTTGTTCAAGATTGGCTTAAATATAGAATTTTTTTTAAAAAATCACTTCTCAGGCGAAAAGTGTAACTCGGGAGTTAAAACACGATAATGTAATGATCTGAGTTGTACTTGTTCTTTCTGAGCATGTTTCTTTCTTTGTTGGGATTGCTTTTAAAGCTGAGACTGATTCTTTTTGTCCCGTCCCGCATGTGTTTTTAAAATGCCCAGCTAGGGCCCTGAGCTCACAAAATGAGTTTGCGAAGTTTGAACTCCGTCACCCAGGGGCCTTTATAAGGCGCGCAGCAGCTAAGACTCCAGTTGAGTCCGAAATAGCTCAGGCGGTTAAACGTCGGAGCAGGAGAGCGAAGGGAATCGCCTGGTCGTGGGTTCGAATCCCGTCCCGGCCCCGGTAGCTGGACTCACAATCCAGGGGGGAAAAACGGATTTGTTCAATAGCATGTCCGTTGAAAGGTCCTGGTAAATCAAAGTGGCACAGTTGGAGTGCGCCTGAGTTGATCAGTGTACAGGTCGTACTCCATAGGCAATAGATTTCCCTGTCCCCCATAACCCGCCCGTCAGGGCCGTCCATGATCATCTCGGTGCGGTGGACGTTAAACCCGAACTAACTAACAAGACTCCAGTTTAGTGCACACCGTGGAGTCGGACAGTATTGAGATACAAAGAAGTCGGGCAGCTCTACCTAGGCGTACACAGGAACTAGTTCTGTAGCAGACGATACATTTGAGAGCCAGTTGTTAGAGCCCTATTCCACATGTGCACATGGAGTGTGGCTGTCATATGTATCATCCAGTTATTTGTCAGTATCATCTGCTACAGAATAAGTTTGTGCATAAGCCTACATAAAGGTGATAGGTGTTCACTTGTGACTGCAGTGTATCTCATGTTCCGTTTGCACTGCAGCTGGCCGATGGTTGGTTGGTTAGTTCGGGCTTTAACGTCCACGGCACCGACGTGATAATGGACGGCCCTAAAGGGCGGGTTTATGTGGGACCAAGAAACCTATTTCCTATGAAGTACGACCTGAAGACTGATCAATTCAGCCGCACTGCAACTGTGGCACTTTGATTTACCAGGACCTTTCAACGGACATGCTATGGAACAAGCCCGTCCTGGCCGACATGACTGCGTGCCTTATATAGGCCCAGAGCTGACGGAGTTCACCGCCAACTCAGTGAGCGGTTTGACTGATTTAGCTGCAGTACCTGGGGTCGACCAAAAACACGTGCGGGGCGGAACAAAAAGACTGAACCTCAGCTTTAAGCCATTCGCTGCCAGTGATCACGAACTACGCATCTGAAGCGACTGCACACTGACCGAAATTCGCATGAAAAACACGTGTAAAAATTATCACAAATAGGCATAAAAAACATAGGACTAATAAGAGACATCCCCAATGCACAAAAGGCTATCGGGCCGATATTGGCCGCCGTTGGCCTTTGCGCACTGGGATGAATACTCATTATCCCCCACGACGCTTCTGTACAGGCAGGACCAAGAAGAGGTATGGCGCTAGTATACAAAATACAGGTACGGGCCGGTATATGATCCAACAAAATACGATCAAAAGAAGTTATAGCCACACCACGTGCGAGGAGGAATGGCCCAGCCATACCTTCCCTCTGCCCCCATACCTCCCCCCCCCCCCCCCCCCCGCAACCCTTTCCCCGCGGGGGTTCCCACGCTACTGTTTGACATTGAACACAAAAAAAGAGGTCAATGAAAATGTACGCTGAAAATACAAATTACAAAATTTGTTTCTCGATCGAAGCCTCTGCGCTCTGAAGTAGTTAAGTCGTCACGAATACTCCCCATGGGAGTATTCGTGACGACTGTTAATCCCCACCCCGCCCAACTCCAAACAACCCTGCACTGCGAAGGCAAAAGACAGGTAAGTCCATGTTTGTGTCCATTGTCTAATGTTGGTTGTAACACAATGAAACTCATGCTTTTCACAAAACTGGAAACAATAAAAACAAAATTTGCCTTGTCACAAAAGAGGATTTTTGCGTAACACAAAATTTTCATTGTTTGACAGTGAAAATGCAAAAATGGAAGCACAAAAAAATAATCCCTTTCCACATGACCGCCGTGAGATGGCCTTAGTCGCCTGCTCGGCATTAAACCCCCAAAACTAACTAACTAACCTTTCCACATCAAATAAATGGACTTACTGTCCTTAACACAATGAAAATCTTGCTTTTTCGCGAAATATAGACTAATACTGTCTTTTGCCTTTAGAAGACAGAGGTATTACCTTTTCTCTCCCCCCCCCCCCCCCCCCCCCCCACCCCCCATCCCTAATTCCCTAGTAGGCAAAAGACTTTGGGGCCGACGTCGGCAGCAGTGGGCCCGCGCACGACCTTGCGCAGGCCCACTGCCGCCGACATCGGCCCGAAGGTCTTCTGCGTACTTGGTTCATCCTCCCCCCCCCCCCACCACACCCCCTTTCTCCTGTAAATTCCCACGGCGTCGGAGCAAAAGAGACTGTGACACATTATAACAGTAAATCATTGTGTCTTACTTCCTGACTGAAACTGACTTAGTTGTATCTGTCGTGACCAGGTATTACAGGCTTGTGCCTGAGGTGCGGGAAAAGAGTGACAGCTGTGTTTCAGGCAACGTTGTCCGGATTTCCAGTGCTGCGCGTGACGCTTACTGAACCTGATGAGGATTTCATCCCAAAGTCTACCTTATTGTTTAAAGCTCACATGCGTTTTATATCTGTTAGGAACATTCCGAGTTGTTCATATTTTTAGGCTGATCCATTTCCCTCCTCTCTAAGCCAACCTCGCATCAACACACGTCGGCGCACAAAATAAAGACGGACGGACACACGGCGCTTTCCGCCATTAGTGCGCTCTGTGGGGTCGTGTAGCAACAGGAATCCATCTCCTTCTACTCTAAACCACCCTCTGATCCACACACACACTGGCACTGACACAGAAATAAAGACGGACACACGGTGATTCCCGCCATTCGTAAACCTTGTAGTCTGGCGCAGCATACTATTCTGAAGAAGAATAATAGCACGAGCAGCGAAATGACGTCACTTCAAAACTCCACGTCATGGCATCATTAGTCCCACGACACCGTGTTCATAGTGACGACTCGATGTTATACGTCACTCACCGCAGTACTAACATTTGACGTGTCAGAGAATCAACTTTGCAATTTTCTTGCTGATTTTGACGCGTCGCCCAAAGCAAAAAATGCACTCAATCATTTTAGCTCCAAGGGACGTATTTTTTCATTCAATTTTGAAAGCAAAAGACAGTATAAGTCTATATTTCAATTCTGATAATGCTCTTGCTGTGCTAAAGCCATGGAATTCCAGGCTGGTAAGCTTGCATTGTGTCATCAGAACATCAGCTGCCCTTTTTGTAACTGCATCGCTCACTAGATCTAGAAAGAAAGGGTAGTGGGAGAGAAGGAATGAACCAAAAAAATATTTTCATTAATACCCGCATGATTTTTCATAAACAGTGTTTGCATAAGTCTGCTGTTTGTCCCGGCCAAGGGGTGAGATTAGGTCAAAATTGTGACCTGTAATCCCTATAGTGAGGGCTGTAAGACCCATTATTTGATGAGATGGGGACTGAGCTGACAAAAGTACCATAATTTTTCCAGATGATCTACATGCTTTATGCTTTCTGATTTTGATATGTTCCAAGGTAGCACAGCAATAGGTTCCGAGAAACAGACTATTTAATTCGCAAAACGTGGCGAACGCGAACAAATTATTGGTTGTGGTTGTGTCTTTGACAACCGACATTAATTAAATGAGAAAAGACTCTTCAAATAGATTAATTATTTAAAATGAGTCATCCAAGGAGCCACTGGACTAAAAGAAACAAAGAATTATACTTGTGTATGGTCCCATAATTGTTTATTTGTTATAAAATAAAAGGGTGGTTTTTCTTTTTAGCTTGTTCCAGGGTTGACCTATAGTGGTTGAAGGATGGATTGGTAAGCCTGTTTGATTTGCCAACAAATAACTAGTGAGAAGCTGAACTGCCCCTTGAAGGCCCATGGGAGTCAAGACAAGTCGCAGCCATATAAAAACTTTTTGAATATCGTCAGTGAATTTCAGGGACTGCGCATGCTACCCGTGACTCGTCCCTTTGGTGAAAGCTTCACAGCGGACGACTTGGTCAATAACCAGGCTCAGTGATTGCTTCATCAGGCACAGCAGAGTCGTTTCTAAGCTGTTCTCACGTAACCAGAACACGCCATGCCCATCAAGTTAATGCTGTCGTTTTGAGAAAACTCCAAAAAGGAGCATTTATCACCTTGCAGCCAGAAGCAGAAAAAGAGCCAGAAGAAGCTTGGCTACAAGAAATGGTTGGAAAGAGCCCCACATTTCAGTATTGGGACACCTTACTCAGAAGTGAACTCCACGTTATTCTGTTTGTCAGAGCACATCGTGAGGCTGACTTTGAGTTGAATGTGGGTTCTCTGAAAGCTCTGGCCAAGTGATTCTTTGCCCTGGACCATTCGAATTATGCCCGCTGGGTTTCTGTTCACATTCGAGACATGAAAAATCTGCCACCTTCTACTTGGAAGAATTAGTTGAGCATGGTCACTGGGTTGCCTCAAAACGGCAAACACGTTCTCAAGTATGCCATTAGATCAGGCTCATGAACAAAATAATGACTTGGTGACAGGTTCTGGTGGAGCCGTAAGGCTTACAGAAAACCCACCTGCTCTCCGAAAATGGCAGGTCCAGAACAAGCACGCATGCTGACTGAGTTTGAAGACTGTTCAAGACTAAACTGTGCAAAACACTCTCATCATGAAGGTTTGTCAACTCAAGAGTGTTTCAAACAACACACTCTCAGCCTTACAAGAGTGTTCAAAGAAATGGGCAATCCTTTCTTGACAGACAGTGGAGAATTAATGACATTAGATTTTCATGGTGTCCTCAATGTCATACATACAGTCCGCACCATGTAGGATCTTGGCGCACAACAGTACAACCACTACTGCAACTGAGTTCTGACTGATTGTGAAAGATCCATTCATGATCCCAACAAAAAGAACTTTTTGCTTCTGTTCAAGTGTCCAACTCCTAAAGACAAAAGTAAACAAGGAGACAGGATTGCAGATTTGAAGACTGATGTCAGCCTATTCTCCAGATATACATCGTGGCACAACACAGAGAGTCTGATATGGCTTCCTTTTTCAGCCATGAAATCCACCCGTTCCCTCCATCTTTGCTAGACAGAGAAAAAATTCGTCTCGGAAAGAAATCTGATCTACTTACATGTTTAACAAAGACACTGGAGGCATCTGCTCCACACTTACTGGACGATGTTGAACCATATGACACAACTGAACTGGCAGAAGCCTTAGAGCAACTCAATGAGGATGCGCAACATCCAGAAATGAAAGCCCTAGACGCTCCTCCTGAGCTACTCTCATCTTTGGAGAAAACATGTGAGAAAAACTCTACACGATACTTTTAAAATGAATGTGCTTGACGGCGCAGCTGTGGTGCATCTTCTACCTGTTAGTGGCGTGAAGACATTTGGCGACTACGCTGCCGACGTGTTCTTGCCTCATGTGCGACATGAGCTGGAGACTGCAGAGAGGATTGACATTGTTTGGGACAGGTGTCTCAAAAACAGCATGAAAGGTTCTGCGAGAGAAAAGAGAGGAAAAGGCATGAGAAGAAAGGTGTCCGGCCAGAACAAAATCCCAGGAAAGTGGCAGGACTTCCTGCGTGATACAGAAAACAAGGGAGAATTCTTTGAATTTATGTCCAAGAAGATTAAAAGCAGTGATTTTCCTCCTGGCAAAACAGTGGTGGTGACACAAGGAGAAAATGTTATCATCAGAGGAAGTGACCACGTCATACCTGCCTGCAACCACGAAGAGGCAGATACCAGACTACTCTTCCATGTGCAAGATGCATTACAGCAGGGTTCAAAGACTTGCTTTGTTCGCACCGTGGACACCGATGTTATTGTCATATTGACTGGCAAGATTTACCACCTGCAAGACATATGCTCGACACTGAACATCTGGGTTGGGTTTGGCACAGAAAGGAGCTTTTCCTACATTCATATGAACGCTCTGGCCCTAACCCTTGGCAAAGAAATGTCAACTGCTTTGCCAGTTTTCCACAGCTTCAAAGGCTGCGATACAGTATCAGCCTTTCTTGGAAAGGGAAAAAGCTTGCCTGGGAGACTTGGAAATCTTTCCCTGGTGTGACCAAGGCCTTCAATGACATCGCCAGTCACTCTTTCAAAGAGGTGGACATCAGTGATGAGAACTTCAAACTTCTGGAGCGCTTCACCGTCCTCATGTACCACAAGACAAGCGGATTTGAGACTGTGAATGAGGCTCGTAGGTAAATGTTTTGCCACAAAGCAAAACCATGGACACTATTCCTGCCACACAAGGTGCCGCTCTCCTGCAACACACAAAGCGTTGTGTCTACCAAGCTGGAATCTGGACAACAAGCGATCAATCTCAGAAAATACCAACCCCAAAAAGATGGGGCTGGAAAATGGATGCCACCACTTGTTGTTGGATTTCAATGTGGACAACTTTACCATTTGCTTTAGAAGCATTTAGTGAACTTGTCAAGTGTAGCTGCAAAGCTGCTGCTGGCTGTCCCGGAAAATGTTCTTGCAAAAAAAAAAAGCCACGTGGAGATGTACAGACCTTTGCAAGTGTAACTGCATGAAGGATTAGATATTAATTTCATATGAACATTTGACTTGAAAAACTCAAACGTTTTGCGGCAAAACTGCTGCTGACTGAACATTAGGCCTTTAATCTTTTCTACCATATTTGTTTAAAAGTGATAGTCTCCCATGTCTACTATGAGTTTTGTGTATTTATTTTATCAAAATTAGACAAATTTATTAATACAAATTAACCATTAGCAGTCCAAACAAACTTTTTCTTGACTTTTTTTATTTGTCGCGTCATCATTTTTTTATACTTGTCACGTGAGAACATCAGCTGAGACTGATTTTGTGGAACATATCAAAAATTGTTGCTACAGGACCTAACAAACATCTCCTAAAAGTTTGGTGCTTTTGTCAACTCTGTCCCCATCATTTTGCTTACAGCCCTCACTACTAGGCGTAAAAATCGGCAAGAAAATCAAGTTGATTCTCTTATACGTCAAATGTTAGTACTGCGATGAGTGACGCATAACATCGAGTCGTCACTATGAACACGGCGTCGTGGGACTAATGATGCCATGACGTGAAGCTTGAAGTGACGTGACCTTGGAACATATCAAAATCAGAAAGCATAAAGCATGTAGATCATCTGGAAAAATTATGGTACTTTTGTCAGCTCAGTCCCCATCTCATCAAATAATGGGTCTTACAGCCCTCACTATAGGGATTACAGGTCACAATTTTGACCTAATCTCACCCCTTGGCCGGGACAAACAGCAGACTTATGCAAACACTGTTTATGAAAAATCATGCGGGTATTAATGAAAATATTTTTTTGGTTCATTCCTTCTCTCCCACTACCCTTTCTTTCTAGATCTAGTGAGGGATGCAGTCACAAAAAGGGTAGCTGATGTCCTGATGACACAATGCAAGCTTACCAGCCTGGAATTCCATGGCATTAGCACAGCAAGAGCATTCTCAGAATTGAATGAAAAATTATGTCCCTTGGAGCTAATCTGATTGCTTACCAGCCTGGAATTCCATGGCATTAGCACAGCAAGAGCATTCTCAGAATTGAATGAAAAATTATGTCCCTTGGAGCTAATCTGATTGAGTGCATTTTTGGCTTTGGGCGATGCCTTTGTTAAAAGTAAAGAAAAAATTGCACCACAAAATTGCCTAGGTTTTTGCCTTTTCAAAATTAGTCTGTCTTCGTCCACTGCAACACCTCATAAAGCTTTAGGGATGCAATCTGCGCTGTACTAGTGGTGCTAACAGTTAATTCTGGAGGCGGCTTCTAGTATATGTGTTGTGTTTGCAATTTTCAGGTTACGCCGTATGCTTACCTGAAGAGCCCCCCCCCCCCCCCCCACCCTCTTGGGGCGAAACCGGTCGTAGGCGGCAAAAACAAAAATCTACCCAGCGGGGACCAGATCTGTTTGGGAATATTTATTTACTACTCCCCTCTCGGAGGTGAGGTCAGGATATTCTCCAGCGGATTGCGGGGCGCCTGGGGGTAGTCCCTATTGCTATATGCAGTAGGTGTTCAGTGGAAGGCTCAACAAGATAGGTCTGTCATTCCTTCTCTTCCAATACCCTTTCTTTCTAGATCTAGCGAGCGATGCAGTCACAAAAAGATTTCACTTTGACTTTGACATTTGTTTTTCATTGTGGTGTGTACATTACAGTATGGCTGCCCATACGTATGAGTTCCATTTAAAATGTTTAAATAAACTAAGCAGAATATGTGGCCGGCGGGCAGAACAGAGAGGCAACAAACATTACATGAAGGCACGCCCCTGCCAGCTGTTTCAGGTTGAGATCAAAGACGTGTTTGGTATTGACATAGGTGAGGACAGTGGATGTACACATTCCACATGTCTCTGTCCCAAATGTAAATCAGTACTAAGCGTTAGAAGGCGCGGCAATGATATTTCGCAGTACAATGATCTCACTGAATTCAGAGAAATCAATCAGAAATGGTCACCTTGAGATGAGGATCTATCCATGAATAAATTCACGCTGTGATTAAAAGATCCGAACGATTTGCGTGGGGGATTAGTTGTGACAGTGAGAGGCTTCGCTATCTTTTAACAGAACATTTCCTAAGTGTGTCTATGCCGCTGACAAAGTAAGAAAACGGATACTGGTGCTTGGATTACCTGACCATCACCAGGACAGGTAGGCTGTTTAGATTTTCAGCATGTAATAAAGTGGAATGCTACAGATCTCTCTCTCTCTCTCTCTCTCTCTCTCTCTCTCTCTCTCTCTCTCTCTCTCTCTCTCTCTCTCTCTCTCTCTCTCTCTCTCCCCCCCCCCCCGTCTCTCTCTCTCCCCCCCCCGTCTCTCTTTCTCTCTTCGTCTCTCTCTCTCTCTCTCTCTCTCTCTCTCTCTCTCTCTCTCTCTCTCTCTCTCTCTCTCTCTCTCTCTCTCACTCTCTCGCTCACACACACACACACACACACACACACACACACACACACACACACACACACACACACACACACACACACACACATTGAGAGAGAGAGAGAGAGAGAGAGAGAGAGAGAGAGAGAGAGAGAGAGAGAGAGAGAGAGAGATTGGCGCACCCTGCTCTGCACGAGACTACTAACTTAGCTTTTCTGGAGCAGTGCCGGCAGAAATTGTTTGGAATAGCTAGGTTGCCGTTTTCAGCAGTGTGCGCGCGTGCTGAACTTGAGCCTATAGCGGAAACGTTACAACACAAGTGCTGGCCTTACCAAGTGTTTTATTCGCTTCCAGTGTATGTGCAGGAAATGAAATTATAACCTTGATAAAGGTAGACCATTTGCCTTCAAAGTGAGAAAATTTTTGTGCTGTAAAAAAAATGAAAAACTGGCTAAATCTTTAGTTGTTTGCAAGAGGTCTCCGTTTTTGCTTCTTTGTTTACAGCCAGCTGGAGTCTGGCTATGCCTGCATAGACGGGTCAGGTTATTGCTGTTGGCAACTAAGTGGGCTAGGGGAAACTATTAGAAGAAAATATTATTTGTTTTCCTTCCTAAGTCACACGACCAGTCACTTTAGCGTAAACCGTACCATTTTGCCGTGATATAAAAACACCTGTAACGAAAAAAGGCGGAATTTTTGTAGCCCTCTCTATGACGCGTCTTGGATGTCAGTTTTGTTCTATAAAAGACCGTCAAAGTTCTAAAGTACAAAGTTCGAAACAACAAGCACAATCAGTACTAGAGACGGCAACGTTATGAAATATTTTAAATTACGTCATCAGTCTATTATGTATAAATGTATATTCCTTTGACGTCAGTCATGTCTGGCGTGATCCAGATCAGAATATGTCTTCTCGATTTCTTTTACGAAAATAGTAGAGGAATGAAAACAATACGTTATTGATCGGAGGGGTTCGCTGCACGGACTCTTGTAGGCCTTCGGGAGGTCAAAGGAATCATTGTACCCCTCAGGCCTTCGGGGTACAATGATTCCTTTGACCTCCCTCAGGCCTACAAAGTCCGTGTAGCGAACCCCACCGTCCAATAACTTATAATATATATATATTCAGTAGTAATGGTACTTTTAGCAGTAGAAGAAGCAGAAGTGGCAGTGTTAGTCATAGTAGGTCTATGATGGGAAACAACCAGTAAGTATTTTTTCGTCAAAAGTTAGATTTTTATAGTATTGGAATGAAAATCTCGCTTTTCGCCAAAATGGACTGTGTTTGCTTGACCTTCGAATGACAGTCACTGGTAGCAGTATTAATAATTATATAAATGGTGTACTTACAACATGTAAGTTACGGTGTAGGCAATGGACCCCACTATGCAAAGCACTGCCGTCCACAGGTAAAGCCTCCTCCTCATCGTGACTCGTAAAAATGAACAGAGCACTTGCATCATCATTGTGACATCCCTAGCTCTCTCTCACACACAGTCTACGTGGTTAGAAGCACAGGCGCCCGTCACGGGGCGCGCGGTGGTTGACGGGATGACAGCTGGGCTAGCCGAAAAATTAAAGACAATTTCCGGAAATCAGAAGTATGTCACGTGTTTCAACGAAAACAGTGGAGAAACATGCGATATCGCAAATGTGTCCTAGCTTTTAATCCTTTCCCTGCCACTGTACGTACACTGTTGGCCTACGTACGTTTTTTGTTTCTGAAATCTTCGCTCATTCAACGACCAAAAGTCAGCATCGTCCAAGACTGAAACATGGATACAAATTGGTCTAAACAAGAGGCATAGACACGCAGTCACGGGACCATGAGGATCTATGTCTCTTGCAGTTAGATCGTGTTCACTTTTTTCTCGGGAGTCAAGGGCTTAACTCATTCAGCCCCGACGTACCTCAGCATGACATTGATCGAGCACGATAGTTCAAAGGTTGGGCCAGAATAGCTTGGCGCCCATAGGCGCGAAGCTATTCTGGCACCACCCCTCAGCCATCATGCTCGATCTGTCTCTATAATTGTAATACAGTCCTTCAGAGGGCAACTTCAGAGGGCAACTTCAAAATTCGGGGATTTTGGTCCTGGGGCATAATGTGTTAATCCACTGTTTTCGTCCACATTCGAGCGTGTTTTTTTAAATGCCCAACTAGGGCGCTGAGCTCTCAAACTGAGTTTGCTAAGTTTAAACTCCGTCAGCCGGAGGCCTTAATAAGGCACTCAGTAGCTTTGGAGTCCAGTCTAGTATAGTGCCGGCACACCGAGAAGACAGCATGAGATACACTGAAGTCACAAGGGACGCTTTAACTAGGCACACACAGGAACTAGTCCTGTAGCAGACGATACTAACAAATAACCAGCCGGAACATTCATTTTGAGAGCCACACCGCTGCCTGCGGCTGCATTCCATAACAGCAGTTGTCACAGCCCTATTCCACAAATGCACATGGAGTGTGGCTGTCATATACATAAATCATCCAGTTATTTGTCAGTATCATCTGCTACAGAAATAAGTTCGTGTGTAGGCCTACGTAAAGCTGATAAGGGTTCACTTGTGACTGCAGTGTATCTCATATTCTGTGTGCTAGTGCTAATTTTGCAGGATAAGGACTTCCAGCTCTCACTGATTTCGTCCAGGGGGAGGGGGGGGGGCAGGGTGGGGGGAGATGGGGGTCTATGTTCTGTCTAGTCGTTGCTGATGCCCGCGCATCATTTTGTACTCATCCCTTCGTCATGCCTGTCCGCGCCTTGGGAAGATGGGTCGTTGAGGCGCAGGCTTGTAGTCCCGTCTTTGTACGTCTGTGGTGTTGGTTCCAGCTTCATCCCATGCAGTCATAGTCCCAGGCCCGATTGTTTAGGCCCGCACCCTACTTTCCCTTATTGTTTGAGGGGGGGGGGGGGATTTTTACTAACCCCTCTTTACGTATTTCTGTTTTTCTCTAGAGGGGGGTGTTGTACTCTCCATTGCCCAGGGAGTGCATGGACGAAGGATGCTAAACCTCCCTGGGTACCCTATTTTTTGATGGGTGGTGACCGTACGCAGGAGAGCGGGGAGTCACGCGGTGTCGGAGTGCCATCTTGGGTACCTCGCCCCCCTGGGTTGTCTAACCCCCTGTCCCGCAGAGTGGACCTTCCAGGAGCGTCCTTCTCTACGGCCCAAAACAGAGAAAACGGACCCCGGCGCCGGCCGCCGGCCGCCGGCCCCCTGGCGCGCCCCACCGAGGATCTCGGCGCAGGGGGGGGGGGGGGTCCTCAGGTGCCCGCCGCCGGCCCCCGGGGCCATTCTTCCGCTAGGAGGGGGGCGGTTTGGTCAAAAAGCCTCCCGGTACGACACCTTTGGGCTGGCTTTCCCTCGAACTCCTGGGGGGGGGGGGGGGGGGAGGGGGTGGCTATTTTAACGTACCGGGGGCTTGGCCATGGTCGATGGTGGGGTATGACTGGTGGTGACCTCTTCAATCTCTCTTTTCGTTCATCTTTTATTGCCTTTCACGCACTCATTCTTTCTCCTCTTTCATTTCATTCTTACACCCGTTATGCCCAGCCGGAAGCCTATCTATGTTTGAGCACTCTGGGCCCGGGGGGGAGGGGGGGGGGAGGGAGGGGGCTCGGACGACGACGAGAGCTAACCCCCGAACTTTTCGCCATGATCATGGATCATGAGCCCTCGGTGCTGTGGGAGGGCGTTGGTAGGTTCGTGGTGTGGCTTGTTTAGATGTACTTAACTAGTGGGTGTTTGTTAAGTAGGTGTATCGTGTACTTGGTGGTGGTGGACCAAGTTTTCGGGTCGGGGTTTACGAGGCCTTCTAGGGTTAGTGGTGTGTTTAATTTATCTGTTAGTAGGGTTCTGGTTTGGTCTATGTTCGGACAATCCAGCAGCACGTGTTCTGTCGTGAGTATTTGGCCACATGTGCATACTATTGGGTTGGGGTGGACTAGGTATCTCTCGCCCTCCAAACGGATTCTTGCTAGTCTTGACTGATCTTTTCTCTTGCCTAGGAGGAGGGTAGGGTGTTGTTAAGTACCCTCGTGAGGTTCTTGCGTCTACCTCTTTTGGAGTGGTGGGATTCTTTGGCCCATAGGTTTTGGAAGGCCGGCCGGAGGGCATTGGACCGTTCGTTTGCTGAGAGGGGTAGATTGAGGAAGGTCGATTCTTGGTCGAGGCCTTTCTTCGCTATCCTATCTGCTCGTTCGTTGCCTGGGATCCCCACATGGGAGGGGACCCACAATTTTTACTGTTTGACCGCGCTCTGCGAGTTCTGCTGCTCTTAGTCTGATCAGGTATGTTAAATCTTCTCTGAACGAATCTAGGTTCTGGATCGCTTGTATTTCTGATAGGGAGTCCGTCACTATCAGTATGTGTTTGTCTTTCTGTAGGTCAGCTTTTATTACTTTAATAGCTCCTAGGATGGCCGTGAGTTCTGCTGTGAAAACTGATGTGTGGTCCGGTAGTTTATAGCCCGATCCGATTTGTTGGGGACGTGGATACCTAGTCCGGTTGCGTGGGTGGTTGGGTCGTGGGACCCGTCTGTGTAGATGAGTGCATAGTTTTTGTATGTAGTAGTTCTTTTAATGTCGAACTCCGTCTTCATTTTGGGCCGTCTGTTGCTTTCTGATATTTAGTGAGGTCTGTCACGACACGCCTGACGGAGTCAGGGCGCCGTGGACAATATGAGTGCTGACACTCGAGAAAACCCACCCACTCTAAATAAATCACACAACGCCAGTGATAAACAACAACAAATCTTTTATTACCTACTCTTACTCTAACCCCCACCCCCACCCACTAACGCCCCACACACTCCCACATACCCACGCATGCACTCATAACGTATTAACACATAAAAAAGATTAACAGTTAACAATGACTAATAGGTGAAAATCGGCAATGGCTATACAAGTGAAAAAGACTAACAGGTGAAAGTGACTAATAGGTGATAATGACTAATATGGCCAACGGCTATACAAGGCGGGTAACTTTGTCTCTGTACAGTGTCCTCTGTCCTACACTAGACAGGGTGGCTCGTAACGTAAGAGTACTACCCCTACACCACAGAGCACCGTAGCCGCGCTTGCCCACGCACGCCTGTGACCGACGCTCAGAACGTAGAATCAGCCTGCTGTAGCCCAACGTACTTGTCCAACAGGACCGGCTAGCGAAGGCGTTCCGACTCCAGATGATGCGTCACCGTTGGTCATGGAAGATGAAGAGATCGAAGGACGAAATCTTCGAAGCCAGTGCACTGGAAAAGGGCGCATTGTCAGTCAAAGTGCCAACACAGTTAATTCTGGCCTATTTGACACGCACCTACTCACAAACCACGTGAGTTGTGTCTCGTCTCACCCTAATACCCGCCTTGGCCATATTAAATATACAATCATGGATATGAAAGCTTCCTATGTACATTCAACATTCACCAGGTCTGCACTACTCCATTACACTAACATTAAGCTAGCACAACCACTTTTGTATAATAACATTGCCACTGCTAAAACCAACATTATCAAAATATCCACATGTACATACAACGATATGAAATAATCACAAGCAACCACCCAACGTGACAATCTTATTACATTGCATCTAGGACTTAATACAGATATATTTGAAAGGATACCCACTTTAATTCATTTTACAACATGGCCCTTTAAATATACTCACTCGGCGACAGCCGACATAAACAACTAAATCCGACACCCACCACATTACAACCCAATCTAAAAAACATGGTTAAAGACTTGATTAAAACATCACTAAAAAACTAGACGAACATACCCTTCCGAACCTATGTACACATTCACACACCCGAGAGCACAGCAGCTAACTGAGGAAAATGGCATGACTCATTACCTGTCACTGGTGAGTCCTCCGGCAGGACGAGACAAACAAGACGAAGACGAACCGGAGGGGTCTTCTGTTGAGTAGCAGCCGTGGTCGCTATAGTCTCTTGGACACCCACACCCAGGAACACTGGCCGTGGTCTTGCAGGGAGGGTAACGCAACCCTCACACAGCTTGTCAAGGGCTCCAAACGAGGCCGCACCCTGACCCAGACTCTCACTTCGCTAACTAACTCCGCTGACTGACTGTAATATCCCTCTGCTACCTCGCAGTTTAACTTTACTCTGAACACTGTTCGGTTAAAGCTACTCGGCGAAAGCGTGCAGCCGCTGTACTCGCTCACTGCTAAGCTTGCTGCACGGGCTTTACGATTACGCTCACACTACATTTATTAACTTCCCTAAACTAAGGCTATTTACAGAAGTCGGCGACCTACATTTATTAACAAGAAAACGACTTGGCGAAAAAATGAAACAACATGTCACATCCGTTACGTGACATACCCCCCTCCCAGATCAAACACCCGGGTTTGATTCCTATATGACTGTCCCATTACTGCTTCCACATTTACGTTTTCTACCACCCTGTCCTACTCAAAAAGTCAGCAGGAACATTTACTTTACCGGCTATGCTTTCTACTCTAATGGAAAATGGCTGCAACTGCAAAGCCCACCTCATCAGTCGACTGTTTGTGGATTTAGCTTGTTGCAAGTACTGCAATGGTCTATGGTCTGTCTGTACGACGAATGTCCTACCATACAGATACTGACGGAATTTTTGAATTCCCCACACGATTGCAAGACACTCCTTTTCGATGGTGGAGTAGTTACGCTCTGCTTTGGATAGTTTCTTGCTCGCGCATGCAACAGGCTGTAAACCGTTACCATGGTCCTGACATAATACGGCTCCTACCCCCCCTTCGGACGCATCTGTCTGCAACACGAAGAGACGATCGAAGTTTGGCAATGAGCACACAGGACCTGAACACAGTCGCGCCTTCAGCGTCTCAAATGCTGTCTCACATGCATCGTTCCAACCGATCTGTCCGGTCTTCCCTCCCTTGGTCAGGTCGGTTAGTGGGGCTGCTATGGCCGCAAAGTTAGGAACGAACCGGCGGTAATAATTTGCCAACCCAAGAAACGATCTGACTTGTTTCTTTGTTTGTGGTCGCGGCGCGTCTTTTATCCGCTGCATCTTGTCTCCCTCTGGTTTTATCTGACCGTTACCCACTGTATGCCCCAGATATTCCAATTGCTTGAACCCCAAGTAACACTTTGTAGGTCTGGCCGCCAAATGGACCTCTCTTAGCCTACCAAAGAGCTGGGCAATACACTGTAAGTGACGCTCTTTAGTGGAGGAAGCAATCATGACATCGTCCATGAAATTGCTAACTTCTGTCAATCGCAAAGGTTCTAGTAACCTCCTCATCATTCGGGAAAAGATTGCCCCTGCCGTCTTTAACCCGAAAGGCATTACCTTCCACTGAAATTGCCCTGCCGGTGTGGTGAAGGCAGTTTTCGGTTTGTCGCTCTCTAACATGGGTACCTGCCAGTAGCCTTTAGCTAGGTCTAACTTACTTAAGTACTTAGCCTTGGACAGTAAGGAAAATAGGTACTCCACGTCAGGCATTGGTTCAGCATCGAACACGACCTTTTGATTCAGTTTCCTAAAATCCACACAAAACCTAACAGTGCCATCTTTCTTCTTCACCAATACGATCGGTGAGCTGTATGGGGAATTGGCTCTCTCGATTACTCCCATCTCTAGCATAGCATCCACTTCGGCTTTGACTACCTCTAGCTGAGAATGAGGTAGAGGATATTGCTTCGTTCTCACCGGCACTTCATCAGTCAAATGGATTTCACATGAGTCTAGTGTCGTCCTCAACGGATAATCTGTCAAAATATCCTTAAACTGGACAGTCAGAGCTTCTATACTAGAATGGATCTCTGGACAGTTAGGATCAAGATGGATGTCAGAGGGTCCTTCAGACGCTACTAAAGGAATGGTAGGTACTTCCTTTACCGCCCTGAATGCCTCTCCCCCCTCATCTTCGTCCTCCTCATCTATCACTACTGTAGCTACTGACACTCGTTCTTGGAACTTTTTCAACAGATTTGCATGGTACAGTTTATTTTTACTGCCCACCCGTACCCTGTAGTCACACTCTCCGACTCTCTCTAGAACTTCGAATGGTCCCTGCCAAGCCATCTCCAGTTTGTTGTGTTTAACTGGAAGTAACAACAAAACCTTGTCTCCTGCATTAAAACTACGTGGTTTGGCTCTGCGGTCAAAGTGCTGTTTCTGCTTTTTCGAAGCTAGCTTCAAATTCTGTTGCGCTAACCTGCACGTCTCTTCAATGCGATTCCGTAAATCTACTACGTACTGGCTTGCATCTCTCACCTCTTCTCCCATCTGCTCTTTCGTCCACAGATCCCGTAGAACTGACATGGGCCCCCTTACAGTCTTGCCGTACAATAACTCGAACGGCGCGAACCCCGTCGATTCCTGAGGAACCTCCCTGTACGCAAACAGCAATGAGGGAATGTATCTGTCCCAACATCGAGGTTGCTCGCTAGCTAACTTCTTCAACATGGACACCAAGGTACCGTTGAAACGTTCGACTAGGCCATTTGCTTGCGGATGGTAAGGAGTAGTACACTTGCCTTGTATGCACAGCAAACGGTTGACTTCCGACATCACTTGTGAAGTGAACTGGGACCCTTGGTCGGTGAGCACCTCCCTCGGAATTCCCACCCTAGACCAGATTTCTAACAATGCCTCAGCGACCCTTTCTGCTTCGATCCCCTTTAAAGGTACTGCCTCGGGGTATCGAGTGGCGTAATCGACGGTCACGAGAATGAATCGGTTTCCTCTGTCGGAAGCTGGAGCAATAGGCCCCACAATGTCTACCGCTACTCTCTGAAATGGTTCTTCTACTAGCGGAAGCTGTTGCATAGGAACCCGCGGTACTCTCCCTCTTGGTACTACTTTCTGACATTGTTCGCACGACTCACAGTACCGGCGAACTTGAGCACACAGCCCCGGCCAATAGAAAGTACCCCAAATGCGTTCCCGGGTTCTCTTGCCTCCCAAATGCCCTCCCATCGGTGGGTCATGCGCTAAACGCATTACAGTCTCCCTCAAAGGCTTCGGGACGACTAACTGGGATATTTGGCTGCCTCCTTTGCTATAGACCCGATACAGAATTCCCTTCCTCCTGCAAAATTCTATCAGACTCTTCCACCCCACCCGGGTCTGCCCTGGGGGACTTGGGTGGGGTTAGGTTCTTTTTAGTTCCCAGGGTCACCCTGGTCAGCCCCACAGGGTGGGTTTCCTTTCTATTCTGGGGCATGTGTTTCTGTCTACCCTTGGTCCATTCACCTGTATTTGTCTTTTTAAAACTCTCCCAACTGTCTGCACTGCCTGTAGCTCTTGATATTGGATGTGTGTTGCTAAATGGTCTTAGCTTTATTTAGGCCCCATGTTGTAGGTTTATTTAATGTATTTGACCGGCTGGCGACATGCATTCAATTTCTGTTCAGTTTTTTTTTTTTCACAAGTAGTGCAGGCACGTCCTGAGAAAGCCTTGTTGCTGTCGGGACGTTAAGCAATGCACAATCAATCAACCTCTATTACACGGGCCCCCACCCGGGTCTGCCCTGGGGGACTTGGGTGGGGTTAGGTACTTTTTAGTTCCCAGGGTCACCCTTTTCAGCCCCACAGGGTGGGTTTCCTTTCTATTCTGGGGCATGTGTTTCTGTCTACCCTTGGTCCATTCACCTGTATTTGTCTTTTTAAAACTCTCCCAACTGTCTGCACTGCCTGTAGCTCTTGATGTTGGATGTGAGTTGCTAGACGGTCTTAGCTTTATTTAGGCCCCATGTTGTAGGTTTATTTAACGTATTTGACCGGCTGGCGACATACATTCAATTTTCTGTTTAGTTTTTTTTTTTTTCACAAGCAGTGCAGGCACGTCCTGAGAAAGCCTTGTTGCTGTCGGGACGTTAAGCAATGTACAATCAATCAATCTATCAGACTCTTCCCTGACGGAATTGCTCGGTCCTCTTCGGCCAACTTCCTAGCGCGAGCTAGAGTTTCGTCCTGGTTCTGCCACTCTATCAGTTGGGTAGGAGTCACATTGAGATCGGCCTGCTTAACGACTTTAAGCGCACTCTCTCCCTCCTTTTCCCTCTGAACCTGAGCTCGAGTTTGGACCGCTGCTGCCATAGCACACTCACTGGCATCGATGGATACGGGACTACGTTTCCCATCTGAAAAAGTCACCCAGTTTCCTAGGATTACGTCCGGTCCCATGCGCTCCATTACGATAAGTTCGATCGTCCCTCGCACGAATGGGGAATCGATTTCAACCCATGCAGTCGGATACTTATCGGACTTAGTATGGTCGACGGGATTGACGTCGATGAACCGACCTGTAAAATCCCTGGGTTCTATCCACTTGGCGGCGATCGCACTCATATCCGCGCCGGTATCACGCATGATACGAACTTCCTTTACCTTGGCTAATCCCTTACTCCACGGGTCGTAGGGCCGGATCAACCGCATCCCTACGGTCACGGGCTCTGTCATTACGGCTACTATCTCAGGGGCAATGGTGACTTGGTTAACTGACGCCTTACTCTGACAGTTCCTTGCTAAGTGCCCTGGTTTGTTACACTTAAAACACAGCCGTTCACCAGTCCCCCTGCCTGAACTAGCTGGTTCTGCCCTATGTTCTGCTTTGGCCTCAGGGGGTTTATTCGACCCTTTGTCCCTCTTGAACGGCGGACGAATCGGCCCCCCACCCAATGGACGCGAGACTGCCCGTTTGGTGTCGAGATGGAGCTGTGCTAGCTCCGCGGCCTCTTCACCATTCCTAGGACGTTTTTCCCTAACGAACATTTCAAGGTCTGCATTCATAATAGCATAAAGTTGCTCAGACAGAAACACGTCTAGCACTTGTTCTACGTCCTCTATGCTCTTATGGGCTAAAGTAAACCAAAGCTTGACTGAGTTCTTTAACCTAACGAACAACTGGGGAAACGTTTCGGGACCTTCCTTTCTGGCTTCGCGAAACTGGCGTCTGTAATATTCAGCGTCACGCCTGAATCTTCTCAGTAAGGTCTCCCTCACCACCTCAAAATCTTTCCCTTGCTCTACGGTCAGCCTAAGGTATGCATCACGGGCCTCCCCCTGCAATAGAGGTGCTAACCTGATCCCCCATACCTCTTTCGGCCACCCCTGGGTTTCGGCTACTCTCTCAAAGAGCTGAAGGTAAGATTCCACATCTTCCTTATCCTCTAACGGACGCATCTTGAGCGAGTAATGCTGACTAGACTCCGTAACTGACTTCTTTTCCGATGCTGCTAACTGTAATCTAAGCCGCGTTTCGGCCGCGACGAGCTCTTCTTTCCGTGCTTGTTCCGCGGCAGCTAGCTCTTCTTTCCGTGCTTGTTCCGCGGCAGCTAGCTCTTCTTTCCGTGCTTGTTCCGCGGCAGCTAGCTCTTCTTTCCGTGCTTGTTCCGCGGCGGCTAGCTTACGTTCGGTTAATGCTAAGTCATCCCGCCTAGCCCGCTCAGCCGCCTCACGGTCCATCTGGAGCCGTCTCTCTACCGCCTCACGGTCCATCTGGAGCTGCCTCTCTAACGCCCTACGCTCTAGGTCACGTTCCCGTTTTTCTTCCTCTCTCCTAACTTCGGACAGGATGAACTGGGTTAGGGCTCCCCCACTAAGTCCTAGGCCCTCTCCTAGCACTTTATACTGCTCATATGGGTTTACTATCACCCCTAACCCCTCTTTACTTTCCTGATCCCTACTGGGTGTCAGTCATGCTGCAGTGAGAGTACGGGTAAGGGTACTCACCACCGTTTCCTTCCGAGAGGGAGTGGCCAAAGTGGCTCCTCTCTCTCCTGGACCCTCATCCCCTGCACCACCACCCTCGGACTCAGGGTCGTGCCCCGACGTGGCACGGGTGGCCCTGGTATCCCGTTTAGGGGGCATCCTGATGTGGGTGTCCCGGAGGCAGCGACGACAACTGCTCCCCAGCAGGACCCCTGCCAAAGATAAAACAAAACAAATAAATACACAGAATACAAACAACGAATAAGGGCTAGACAGTGACAAGAGCCGAAGGGTCCTCACCACTCGGTACCTGAGTAATGAGAGGCAACCACTCATGCCACCCCCCGTTTATGCGCACCGCACTCTCTGGCCGTGGCTCCCGGCGCAATACGCCCCCACTCCCGCCAACCGCCCGCTAAATCTTACTCGTACCACAACACGAACAAACGGTCACTGGCGCACAAAAATACCCTAATCTACCTAATCCGTTACCTCCCCCTAATCCTTATCCCACCGCTGCCACCAAATATGTCACGACACGCCTGACGGAGTCAGGGCGCCGTGGACAATATGAGTGCTGACACTCGAGAAAACCCACCCACTCTAAATAAATCACACAACGCCAGTGATAAACAACAACAAATCTTTTATTACCTACTCTTACTCTAACCCCCACCCCCACCCACTAACGCCCCACACACTCCCACATACCCACGCATGCACTCATAACGTATTAACACATAAAAAAGATTAACAGTTAACAATGACTAATAGGTGAAAATCGGCAATGGCTATACAAGTGAAAAAGACTAACAGGTGAAAGTGACTAATAGGTGATAATGACTAATATGGCCAACGGCTATACAAGGCGGGTAACTTTGTCTCTGTACAGTGTCCTCTGTCCCACACTAGACAGGGTGGCTCGTAACGTAAGAGTACTACCCCTACACCACAGAGCACCGTAGCCGCGCTTGCCCACGCACGCCTGTGACCGACGCTCAGAACGTAGAATCAGCCTGCTGTAGCCCAACGTACTTGTCCAACAGGACCGGCTAGCGAAGGCGTTCCGACTCCCGATGATGCGTCACCGTTGGTCATGGAAGATGAAGAGATCCAAGGACGAAATCTTCGAAGCCAGTGCACTGGAAAAGGGCGCATTGTCAGTCAAAGTGCCAACACAGTTAATTCTGGCCTATTTGACACGCACCTACTCACAAACCACGTGAGTTGTGTCTCGTCTCACCCTAATACCCGCCTTGGCCATATTAAATATACAATCATGGATATGAAAGCTTCCTATGTACATTCAACATTCACCAGGTCTGCACTACTCCATTACACTAACATTAAGCTAGCACAACCACTTTTGTATAATAACATTGCCACTGCTAAAACCAACATTATCAAAATATCCACATGTACATACAACGATATGAAATAATCACAAGCAACCACCCAACGTGACAATCTTATTACATTGCATCTAGGACTTAATACAGATATATTTGAAAGGATACCCACTTTAATTCATTTTACAACATGGCCCTTTAAATATACTCACTCGGCGACAGCCGACAATAACAACTAAATCCGACACCCACCACATTACAACCCAACCTAAAAAACATGGCTAAAGACTTGATTAAAACATCACTAAAAAACTAGACGAACATACCCTTCCGAACCTATGTACACATTCACACACCCGAGAGCACAGCAGCTAACTGAGGAAAATGGCATGACTCATTACCTGTCACTGGTGAGTCCTCCGGCAGGACGAGACAAACAAGACGAAGACGAACCGGAGGGGTCTTCTGTTGAGTAGCAGCCGTGGTCGCTATAGTCTCTTGGACACCCACGCCCAGGAACACTGGCCGTGGTCTTGCAGGGAGGGTAACGCAACCCTCACACAGCTTGTCAAGGGCTCCAAACGAGGCCGCACCCTGACCCAGACTCTCACTTCGCTAGCTAACTCCGCTGACTGACTGTAATATCCCTCTGCTACCTCGCAGTTTAACTTTACTCTGAACACTGTTCGGTTAAAGCTACTCGGCGAAAGCGTGCAACCGCTGTACTCGCTCACTGCTAAGCTTGCTGCACGGGCTTTACGATTACGCTCACACTACATTTATTAACTTCCCTAAACTAAGGCTATTTACAGAAGTCGGCGACCTACATTTATTAACAAGAAAACGACTTGGCGAAAAAAATGAAACAACATGTCACATCCGTTACGTGACAAGGTCCAGGTCTACCTCTATTTGTGGGAGTTTCCATGGAGGCGTTGTTATTTGTGGATTTGGTGTTCTATTTGGTAATTTGAGGTTTATCGCGTCTTCTAACTTTTGGACTTCGGTTTTTATTTGTAGTGTTTGGGTGGGTTGATTTATGAGCTTGTGGTTGGAGGTGAGGGTGAGCTTGGCCGGGTTGTCTTCCGGCATGCATATCTTTTTGTAGTATTGGTTAGCTGTCCTTTACTTTATTATTAGTGTTATGGGGTTTTGACCACATTCTGCCAGCACAAGCAGGTTGGAGGTGTGTCTGGGGACCCCCAGTACCACCTTCAGGGCGTCTGCTTGTACTGACATCAGTTTTTTGTTTGGGTTTTGTTTAGGTTGGTAAGGAGTGGGACTGCGTAGAGTAGCCAGGACATTGCAAAGGCGTGGTAGAGGTTTATTCCTTTCCTGGCCGACTGGCATATTTGGTCTATGTAGGATGTCCAGTTGTGGCTGGCTGTAAATACCACTCCCAGGAACTTGATACTTTGGCGATATTCTTCTTCTTCTTCTCGAACGCCGTCACTCTTGGAGTTTGGCTCTCAAAATGAAATCTGTGGTCTTCTGTAGCACCTCCACAGGCCCGTACAGTTTCTCTTGTAGAGTGGCGGGCTTCTGCCATATCTCCTCCCTCAGCAGCTGGTGGTTCCCACAGTCCTGGAGGATGTACTCTGTGGTCTGCTCTGCTTCTCCACAAGGGCACAGGGGAGATGGCACGAGGTGAAAGCGTCTGTGCAGGTGGAAATTGAGTCGGTTGTGCCCGGTCCTCAGACGGAAGATGGTCACCTGCTCTTTTCTGGACAGCTGATGGTAACTGTCTAGGGACCGTTGTGGTGGTCTGTACACAGACTTAATCATGGTCTTCATCTCTGTGAAGCTGACTCCCATTTTCGTCTTGTTTTTTTCTCTGCGCCCACTTGTGCCATTCTGTCAGCTTCTTCATTGCCGTAGACGCCACAGTGTGAAGGGATCCACTGCAGCACCAGTCTGGTGCACTTGATGTTTTGCAGTGCCTCTTGTAGACGTGGAAGTTTGCTTGCTGTTGCTGTCTCAAGGACAGACATGGCATCAGTCAGGAAGACAATCTGGGCATCAGGGTCTGCAGTGCCACTAAGAGTGTTTGCAGCACGGACCAGGGCTTCCACCTCAGCTCTGTAATTTGTGCAGTGTAAACCTGTTGATACTGCCTCTGCCTGCCATTTTCCGTTTGGGTACTGAATGTACACCCCAGCCCCTCCATTCTGAACTGCATCTGTGGCGGATCCATCGGTGTATTGCCGTATCCATGCTTCCTGTGGATACTTTTCCACGAGCATGGCCAGCGTCAGGGCTTTCTTGCTCACAGTGCTGTGCTCATCTTTAGTGGTGATGTAGGGTACCGTGGAAGAGATGGTGATGTTTTCTGGCTTACTTTCCCAGGGTGGAAGGTCACTAGCAGGATTCAGAGCCTCTACCTGCGCAGGGAGCTTTGCCTGGTGTTTTCTCTGCAGAGCTCTCGGCGATATTCTATGTCTATCTTACCAATTTGTAGTTTGGGGATGGGGGCTCTTATTTGATATCTGTAGCTGCGGTTGGTTCTGAACATGATTGCTTGGGTTTTATGGGGGGAAATTTTTAAGCCTGCTCTTACTAGCCAATTTTCTATTCTTGTTAGTTCTTGTTGGAATTCTTGGAATCCTACTGTTTCCCAATTGAAGTTTGTTTGTCTGCTTGTAACGGTGTTTTTAGTGTACTACTGAACTAAATTGTTACATATAAACGTTTATGGAATGAGTGTGTGCGTGGGCTTTCTGCCAATCTGTATAAAGGTGGGTGTTCTATCTCTGTTCACTAGACTCTTTCATCCACCACACACGCGCTTACAAACAAGGACAAAGGCCACACGGTTATCTCTCTTTGCCCTCTGTTTAACTTATTCTCATACACTCATAGCATACATTAAACCACACAATTCACATCATATAAACCAATCTACACCAATAACTATTCACATCATATAAACCAATCTACACCAATAACAATTCACATCATATAAACCAATCTGCACAAATAACTAACAAGTGGCATATAGGTTATTCACAACTTCAGCGCTCACACATTCACTCGCTACCGTAGAGGTCGTTGTCTCTCTCGAGAGACGTCACTCGACTCCTCTTTATACTAGTGTCGACACAGTCAATATCACATTGACGACTTGACGGAGATTCCCGAACTGAATATTACTATTCAATGACTACTCACAGATTTAGAACATTCCTAGGCGTGAAATTAACGGCGCTAGGCGACAATAGCTACACTGACGGAACACTGCATGTGGTCCTGTAGCACGAATCTGTGGCTTACTTCGCTACCGTTGCTGCTCGTAGCACCAGTGATGGTAGGACGAAGGAGAGATGAAGGCTTGATGTCCGCACCTGGTCACGTACGTGATGCCTTCAGGACAGCTTCATCGGCCCTACACCAGGGGTGTCCGCTCCGTACCGGCCCCGCTGTACACAACATTTATACACTCATAAATGTTCGCTCTCATACCCAAAAGTCTGAATGTGTCTTCGACACATTATTATTCTTCAGAGCGCTCTAGATCATTTCCTCTGAAAAATGTCTTCTTTATGCCACCATACTACAATCACTATTGTCATAATTCTTATGACAATTCCTATAGCCACTTTAACACAGTGCACACAATTCCTATAGCCACTTTAACACTTTACACACATTTTACGTACCTACACCCAATGGATTATGAGCCAAATATTACAATCACAGCTCACCTCCAATTCGTAACATATTACTGCACATTTCATCATTAGGTATACCTAAATATATACTGAATTCTATTCCTATTTCAGTCCCACATCTTCACATATGAATGAATACAACATGACATCCTAGTTATAAACTAGACTAAACAAGTATTGACACGAGCCGTCGCATTTCCTTCAAACATGGCCCTTCTGCACTAATAATAATTCATAAAACAATACTTTCTTTTTCATCTGAATAGCGTTACAGATCATTATAAATACCGGTAATAAAAAAATAAATACCTGTATTCAATATACAGCTATCGAATTCTCTAGCCAGAATTCTTCCTCGGAGCCCTAGCGAAAACGACTGCTCGGCTCGACTGGTGTAGCCTCTCTAACTGGCAATTATTCCCGAACCCACACTGTCACTCCCACCGTGACACGTGAACATCGCTCACCGCTACATTACCGCTCGTGAACAATGCTTATCTCTACATTATTCGCATGTGTACATTCGGTCCAACTGCTAATGACGTCACACCATCGTCCGACCGAAACCTGCCCCAAAGGCGTTCGTTACACTGCTCTTAATTTTCCCTGTTAGTGACGTATCATCTGCAAATTGCATTATTTTGTTGTGCCTGACAACAAATCCGTGGGTCCCTTTTTACGTAGCTTCTCGAAATAGCCGCTTAATGTCACACTTTGTCTAGAAACTCAAATTTCTGGCTCAATCAGAAAGCTGCTCATTTGCAAATACACAGTCCTATCAATGACGACGTTTGCGTCAGAAGCAAAATGAGATCAACGTAGCCAAAATGCGCGGCACAGTGATGTCAGTCCAGAGAGAGAGAGAGAGAGAGAGAGAGAGAGAGAGAGAGAGAGAGAGAGAGAGAGAGGGAGAGAGAGAGGCCCAATAAAAAATGAGGACCCCCTTATTCCATGGGAGATAAATGGGATGAGGACCCTGGGTATCCACTAAATCCCTACTTCCCAACCATACTGACCCCAACCCCGTTTGAGTGGGCGGCAAGTCCGACCTCACTATAACCTAACGCTACAGTACCTAACGGTGAATAAGAGCTAATGGGGTTGCGGCAGTCCCGACAAACTCGCCTAAACAAGGACTAAGCAGGGTTCATATACCCTCGCAACCTTCTAAAACAACGTGAGATGGTTTCCTTGCCTGTTTGCAAGCGGACGTAAACTGACCGAATATAGTTCTACACTTTTGGTCCTAAATACTAAGAATGGATAAAGCGCATGCGCTAATTCTAAAACAAACGTCATTCCGGCCAACTCGTAAGAAGTCGCCAACTAATAAATGACGTCAGACCATCTAGGGACAGTTCACTACGTAAGTAGGAATGATAATTACGTAATATTCGCCAACACATATTACTGTAGAACTCTATCCAGTAAGTACACGTGCGCAGAGCTGAACGCGACCAAATAAGAGAAGGCATAAAAATGCAAGCACTGCAGAAAAAGAGACATGGTTAAGGTTTGTAACGCACGCAGACTTACTCACAGTCGCACGTACAGACTCTCGCACAACAGACGCATATACCGCCACTGACTCAGACAGGCGCATTCACACGGTAAAACTCAACACGGGCTTGCTGTCTAACGAAGGCGTTTATAACAAAATAGACAAATAAAAGAACGCACACAACTATCAAACTATCTACGCCACACCTTCCCCACTACCAACATCTCAACACCACATGCATACACACAATATCCATGCCAGGCTAGGTAGTAGTATCTCGCACTCAAACCTGTTTGGTGTTCTCGCCCGGTTACGTTCAGTCCTTTTCACGTCTAGACCGCGTGCAAGTCCTTTGTTGTACGCTGTCGAGTCGTCCTGCCTCTCGTACCGTGGACGTCCTCGCTACTCGTACCGTATAGCGCAGTCCTCGCTGTGACCCGGGTGTCTCGGTCCCGGTCGCTCACTCCCTGAGTGAAGAGATGGAGAGGTCCATGGTGACTGACGTCTCGGCGCCCGTCGCTCCACTCTCGACAAGCACTCTGAACAATAATAAAGTCCTAAATCGTAACACTTGCTAAACACACACACACATTGGATAATATGAGCTACATTACGTAACCTGGCTGATACAAATAACTCACACGTTCATACACACACACGCGTGCTTCATAACCCGACTACTTTCATAACACCCTCATATCTCTGTCACTATCTTGAACCAGACTATAACCTAACACTCTCGCTATACGTTATCCCATACGCTGGAAAAGACTATACTTAACCACGTACTACCTTCATAACGACATAGGCAAACACCCCTCGCATTCCTTAGATATCCATCTCGGTAAATAACTATATACAAAACACCGGTTACCTCAATGAATTCCAAACCAACATAACTGCACCAAATCAGTCAACACTATACAACCGAATTAACTTCTATTAACGCATACTATCTTTAAAGCAGTTTAAATACGTATAGAAACATACCTGAATTCTAGGTTTCAGAGTCTTGGAATACGGGCTAAGGTATCTCACACACGTCTGTTCACACTGACAGTAAAGCCCCGTACTAACGTATTTCACCCTCTGACAGACTGGCCCCCACCCGGGTCTGCCCTGGGGGGCTTGGGTGGGGTTAACTACTTTTTAGTTCTCGGGGTCACCCTGGTCAGCCCCACAGGGTGGGTTTCCTTTCCGATTCTGGGGCATGTGTTTCTGTCTACCCTTGGTCCATTCACCTGTATTTGCCTTTTTTAAACTCTCCCTACTGTCTGCGTTGCCTGTAGCTCTTGATATTGGATGTGCGTTGCTAAATGGTCTTGGCTTTATTTAGGTCCCATGTCATAGGTTTATTTAACGTATTGGACCGGCTGGCGACATACATTGTAACGCACGCAGACTTGCCCACAGTCACACGTACAGACTCTCACGCAACAGACGCATACACCGCCACTGACTCAGACGGGCGCATTCATGCGGTAAAACACAACACACGGGCTCCCTTTCTAAAGTAACCTTTATACACTATAAATGAAAAAGAACGACTTAAATGATTATCAACTATGTCCACTGTCCTATTATCACACACACACGTATCACAATATCTTTGCCAGGCTAGGTCTTAGTCTCACACTGTCTCCAACCTGTTTGATGTTGTTGTCTGGTTACGTTGGTCCTTCTCACGTCTAGGCGTGAAAGTCCTTCGTCGTACGCTTATTGCCGTCCCGTCTCTTTGGCACGGACGTCCTCGTTCTCGTACGGTACTCAGTTCTCGTTTTGACTTGGGTGTCTTGGTCCCAGTCAGACTCACTCTCAGAAGAGCTGGAGGGATGACCTCACGTAGGTCCCACCTGTGACTCGACGTCTCGGCGTCCGTCTTTTCCACTCTTTACAAGCACTCTGAATAGACAACAAAAGTCCCAACGTAACACTTGCTAAACACACAACATATTGGATCAATGAGAAACGTCACGTAACCTGGCTGATACAAATAACCCACACGTTCATTCACACACACACACGTGCTTCATAAACTATTTTCGTATCACCCCCATATCTCTGTCACTATCTTGAAACAGACTATAGCCTAACTGACACTCTTGCTATACCTTACTCTATACCCTGGAAAAGACTATGCTTACCCAACCACGTACTATCTTCATAGCGGCTTAGACATACACACTTCATATTCCTTTAGTCATCTAACTCGGTAAACAACTGTATACAAAAACACCGGTTACTTCACCGAATTCTAAACATACTATAACTAAACCAAACCGGAACACCGCTATACAACCACGTTAATCTTACCACGCATACTGTCTTTAACTAAACAACTATTGTGATGAAGCTCTATGCTTGTGCATAGTGCTCGCACAATAGGATTAGTACGGTACGGTTTTTGTTAACGGTTTGTTTGTGCCGAAAGTTCGTGGGGCCTGCTGTCCACGTGGAATATGTAAGACATGGTTAGCACGGGATTTTTTAGTGAGTTCTGTTTAGTGAGTTCTAGGCGGAAGCTGTGACTGTCAGAGGTCTAGATCGGGAGTGCGGGCTGTTTTGTCGTATGGAACGGTTGTTGAGTTGCCTAGCCTGCATTCCAAGACTCTGAAGCCTAGATTTCAGGTATGTTTCTATAAACGTAGTATTGATAGTTGTTTAGTTAAAGACAGTATGCGAGGTAAGATTAATGTGGTTGTATAGCGGTGTTCCGGTTTGGTTTAGTATAGTATGTTTAGAATTCGGTGAAGTAACCGGTGTTTCTGTATACAGTTGTTTACCGAGTTAGATGACTAAAGGAATATGAAGTGTGTATGTCTAAGCCGCTAGGAAGAGAGTACGTGGTTGGTTAAACATAGTCTTTTCCAGGGTATAGGGTAATGTATAGCAAGAGTGTTAGGCTATAGTCTGTTTCAAGATAGTGACAGATATGGGGGTGATACGAAAATAGAGTATGAAGCACGTGTGTGTGTGTGTGTGTGAATGAACGTGTGAGTTATTTGTATCAGCCAGGTTACGTGACGTTTCTCATTGATCCAATATGTTGTGTGTTTAGCAAGTGTTACGTTGGGACTTTTGTCTATTCAGAGTTCTTGTAACGAGAGTGGAAAGACGGACGCCGAGACGTCGAGTCGCAGGTGAGACCTACGTGAGGTCATCCCTCCAGCTCTTCTGAGAGTGAGTCTGACTGGGGACCAAGACACCCAAGTCCAAGTGAGAACTGAGTACCGTACGAGAACGAGGACGTCCGTGCCAAAGAGAGACAGGACGGCGACAAGCGTACGACGAAGGACTTTCACGCCTAGATAGAGAGTAGCGATTTTAGAGTAGGATTTGTTGCTATGTGCATGTTGTTGTGTTAGATTCCCCTCTCCGATTCTAGGGGGTAAGATCCGTTATTTCTGTAGTTTTCGGGATCTTACGAGGAGTTAGTTCTTGTTTCTTCCTTTTGTATAGGTAGTGTTCTTTTTCCTTGCTCTTCTTTCTATCGTTCTTCAGCTTCAGGAGAAGTGCCGCGAGCAGAACAAAGGGCTGTACGTAACTTTTGTGGACCTAACAAAAGCGTTTGACACTGTGAGCAGGCAAGGTATGTGGCAGATCCTGGAGCGACTAGGTTGTCCCCCAAAGTTCCTCAACATGATCGTCCAGCTCCACGAGGACTAGCAAGGCCAGGTCAGACTAAACAGTGACCTCTCAGAACCATTCCCCATTCGCAACGGCGTGAAGCAAGGCTGCGTGCTGGCACCGACCCTCTTCACCATCTTCTTCAGCATGATGTTGAAGCAGGACACAGTGGACCTCGACGATGACGACGCAGTGTACATCAGGTATCGTCTCGATGGCAGCCTGTTCAACCTCAGACGACTGCAGGCCCACACGAAAACCCTAGACCAACTGATTCGTGAGCTGCTCTTCGCTGATGACGCTGCCCTCGTTGCACACACAGAGAGAGCCTTGCAGCGCATTACGTCCTGCTTCGCAGATGCCGCCCAGCTCTTTGGACTTGAGGTCAGTCTGAAAAAGACAGAGGTCCTTCATCAGCCAGCACCCAAGGAAGAGCATCGCCCTCCCCACATCACCATCGGCGAGTCCGAACTGAAGTCTGTACACCAGTTTACCTACCTTGGCTGCATCATCACGTCAGACGCCAAGCTGGACAAGGAGCTGGACAACAGGCTGGCAAAAGCGAACAGTGCTTTCGGGCGACTATTCAAGCGGGTGTGGCACAATCAACAGCTGAAAAAAGGCACCAAGATCAGCGTGTACAGAGCTGTCGTCCTCACCACCCTGCTGTACGGTTCCGAGTCCTGGGCCCTCTACCGCAGCCAACTACGACTCCTCGAACGCTTTCACCAGCGCTGCCTGCGTACCATCCTGGACATTCACTGGAGTGACTATGTCACCAACGTCGAGGTCCTTGAACAGGCGGAAACTGTGAGCATCGAGGCTTTGCTGCTGCGGACACAGCTTCGCTGGGCGGGGCACGTCTCCAGGATGGAGGATCATCGCCTACCCAAGATCACTCTGTTCGGCGAGCTCGCCACTGGACACCGAGACAGAGGGGCACCAAAGAAGAGATACAAAGACGGTCTCAAGAAGTCACTTAGTGCCTGCCAAATCGACCACCGCCAGTGGTCTTCGCTTGCTGCGGACCGTGACACCTGGCGCTCCACCATTCACAAGGCAGCCGTCTCCTTTGAGGACTCTCGCAGAGCTAACCTTAAGGACAAGCGACTCAGAAGAAAAAACAGAGTTGTCGTAACTCAGAACCCTGACCAGACCTTCCCCTGCAGCCACTGCGGTCGAACCTGCCTGTCCCGGATTGGCCTCCGCAGCCACGAAAATGCTTGCAGACGACGTGGGCAAGCCCTATAGAATCTTCGTTCGCGAAGTCAAGCCAAGAGAGAAGAGAGTTCTTTTTCCTTGCTCTTCTTTCTATCGTTCTTATATTTCGTTCCATCTGGACATCAAAGTAGGTCACTGTTTTCTGCGTAGGTAGTTGATATTGTTGTAAGTTCTCATTTTAAGTTTTGCCGTTGATTTGGTTGTGATATTTGTATTTTTTACGTGCTCAAGTTTGGGAAGTTGTTGTAGCCAATATGGAGGTAGACCCGGTAGAGGCTTACATTAAACAGGGTGAAAGGTTAGGACTTAGGGATGAGAAGCTTTTTGATTACGTAGAGAAATGTAGGGATAGAGAGGATAGAGCGAGAGAGAGAGAGAAGCTCAGAGAGAAAGAGAAGAGAGAGTGTTTAAGGAGAAGGAGTTAGAAGTTCAGAGGGTGAAAGACGAGAAAGAGTTGGAGATGCGTACTTAGAGAGGAGAAAGAGTTGGAAATGCAGATACAGAGGGAGGAGAAAGAGCTAGAAATTCAGAGAGAGAGAGAAGAGAAAGACAGAATACTTAAGAAAGAGGAAATGGAGCTAAAGGAGAAAGAGTTAGAAGCTCAGAGAGAGCGAGAAGAGAAAGAAAGGGTCTTAAAAGAGAAGGAATTAGAAGTACAGAGAAAAGAGAGAGCGTTTCAGAGAGAGAAGGACGAGAAGTCTCTAGCGTTTCAGAGAGAGAAGGACGAGAAGTCTCTAGCGTTTCAGAGAGAGAAAGACGAGAGGGAACATGCGTTAAGAGAGAAGGAACTAGAGTATCGGAGGGAAGAAAAGGAGAGAGATAGAGAGGTGCAACTACAGTTAGCTCGGGATGCGGGGTCTAAAGCAGATAGTGATTCAGTAGGCCGAGGAATACGCAATTTTCCTAAACTGCCGATGTTTAAAGAGTCCGTGGACTCTATTGACGCTTTTTTGTGCCGTTTCGAGTCTCATGCGCAGGCGTTGAGTTGGCCTCCTGCCAACTGGCCCGTTTTGCTTTCATCTGTGCTTGAGGGTCAGGCCTTGAGTCTTTACCATAGTTTGACCGTTTCGGGGAACATAAAGTACGAGACTTTGAAGGAGTGTCTCTTGCAGAAGTTCCAGTGTAATGCGGAAGGTTTTAGGGAACGCTTGAGAGCTAGTCGGCCAGAGACAGGGGAATCGTTTATGTCGTTTGGCAAACGATTGTCCCATTTGCTCGTACGTTGGGTCGAACTGTCAAAGATCGACCACACGTACGAAGCATTGTTCGATCTCATGTTGGCTGAACAGTTCTTTGGGGGCGTTTCCAAGGATCTAGCGGTATTCTTGAGAGAGCGTAACCTCAAGACTACGGACGAGTTAGTGCAGAACGCGGAGGCTTTTCGGATGGCGCATCCTACGAAAAACCTCGCGCGTAGGACCGAGACACCGCCAGTCGGGTTGGTCGCTGCTAACACGTCTGGGGGTTACCGGGGGGTCAATACTCTACGTGGAGGCCAGCGGATTAACGGTAGAGGTACTTTGCGTTTTCGACGCGGTGATCGAGGTAACAGCAATGGCGGTAGCGATCCGTACGCACGTGGAGGGGCTTCTTTGCGTGGGTATGGTCGTGGTCGTGTTGCGAGTTCGGACACGCAGTGTTTTTCTTGTCGTGAGTACGGGCACTTCAGTCGGAGCTGTCCGTACTACAGTGCAGGCGCGCAGTGTGATGGTTATCAGGAGCACGGCCATCTGGCTCATCAAGGTCCTAATAGTCCTGGTATGGTGGATGGGGCGGTGCAGCCCACTCACGTAGCCAGTTTTGCGGTCCCAGTCGGGGAGGAACCACAGCTGGGCGCAGTGTGTTCAGATGACGGAGGTGGTTGCCTACCGCTGGTAGACGGGGTTGTAAAAGGATGTCTCGTTTCTGTTCTCCGTGACTCCGGTACATCGACCGCGGGGGTCAGGCGTAGCCTTGTTAGACCAGATCAGTTCACAGGCGAGTCACAGAAAGTAGTTTCGTTTGGAGGAAAGATAGAAGTTTTTCCGTTAGCTAAGATAGAGATTGACACAGAGTTTTTTTACAGGTAGTCTGGTTTCACGCAGTCGTGTGTCAGCGACGAGCCAGTAGTGGATTTAGTTCTGGGTAACATGAAGGGTGTGCAGCCAGTCATCGCTAAAGTCGGAGCGATTAAGCGAGCTCACGTTCCTCACGGTGTAGTCGCATCAGTGCGACGAGAGCTCAGAGCAAGCGTGCTCGTGGGCAGAGGGAACGTGTTATTTCCGTCCAGAAACAGGGAATCGGTCAGCGGGTGTGGCCCAATAGTCGGGTTGGTCTGAGACGGCATACTTCTGTTGCGGACAGAAATGCGGCTCAGCACCCAATATTTAGGTAGATCGGAGACTAGGATCTCGCGATTGTAGGTAGGTCGGAGACTGGGATCTCGCGATCGTGTGGGCAGTCGTTGGATCTTTTTCATTTCTGGAGGTTTTAGCGCGTTCTGTTTTGCTGTCGCTGTGCGATCTTAAGGTGTGCGTTGAGGCGTCAGGCTGTAATTTTTTTTTCTTGTATTCCATATAGTAAAAGTTAGTCCTTTCCTGTTTTCGGATAATATTACGTCGAGTAGTCTTAAAAAGAAACTCGGTCGTTTCTTTTTTTTTCCTGAGGAAGGGGGAATTGTGATGAAGCTCTATGCTTGTGCATAGTGCTCGCACAATAGGATTAGTACGGTACGGTTTTTGTTAACGGTTTGTTTGTGCCGAAAGTTCGTGGGGCCTGCTGTCCACGTGGAATATGTAAGACATGGTTAGCACGGGATTTTTTAGTGAGTTCTGTTTAGTGAGTTCTAGGCGGAAGCTGTGACTGTCAGAGGTCTAGATCGGGAGTGCGGGCTGTTTTGTCGTATGGAACGGTTGTTGAGTTACCTAGCCCGCATTCCAAGACTCTGAAGCCTAGATTTCAGGTATGTTTCTATAAACGTAGTATTGATAGTTGTTTAGTTAAAGACAGTATGCGAGGTAAGATTAATGTGGTTGTATAGCGGTGTTCCGGTTTGGTTTAGTATAGTATGTTTAGAATTCGGTGAAGTAACCGGTGTTTCTGTATACAGTTGTTTACCGAGTTAGATGACTAAAGGAATATGAAGTGTGTATGTCTAAGCCGCTAGGAAGAGAGTACGTGGTTGGTTAAACATAGTCTTTTCCAGGGTATAGGGTAATGTATAGCAAGAGTGTTAGGCTATAGTCTGTTTCAAGATATGGGGGTGATACGAAAATAGAGTATGAAGCACGTGTGTGTGTGTGAATGAACGTGTGAGTTATTTGTATCAGCCAGGTTACGTGACGTTTCTCATTGATCCAATATGTTGTGTGTTTAGCAAGTGTTACGTTGGGACTTTTGTCTATTCAGAGTTCTTGTAACGAGAGTGGAAAGACGGACGCCGAGACGTCGAGTCGCAGGTGGGATCTACGTGAGGTCATCCCTCCAGCTCTTCTGAGAGTGAGTCTGACTGGGGACCAAGACACCCAAGTCCAAGTGAGAACTGAGTACCGTACGAGAACGAGGACGTCCGTGCCAAAGAGAGACAGGACGGCGACAAGCGTACGACGAAGGACTTTCACGCCTAGACGTGAGAAGGACCAACGTAACCAGACAACAACATCAAACAGGTTGGAGGCAATGTGAGACTAAGACCTAACCTGGCAAAGATATTGTGATACGTGTGTGGTGTGATAATAGAACAGTGTATATAGTTGATAATCATTTAAGTCGTTCTTTTCATTTATAGTGTATAAAGGTTACTTTAGAAAGGGAGCCCGTGTGTTGTGTTTTACCGCATGAATGCGCCCGTCTGAGTCAGTGGCGGTGTATGCGTCTGTTGCGTGAGAGTCTGTGCGTACGACTGTGGGCAAGTCTGCGTGCGTTACAACTATCAATACTACGTTTATAGAAACATACCTGAAATCTAGGCTTCAGAGTCTTGGAATGCGGCTAGGTAACTCAAACACAACCGTTCCATACGACGAGACAGCCCGCACTACCGATCTAGACCTCTGACAGACACAGCTTCCGCCTAGAACTCACTAAACAGAACTCACTAAAAATCCCGTGCTAACCATGTCTTACAGATTTCCCGTGCGTCTAGTGCCACACGGACTATTGGCACCAACAAACCGTTAACAGAAACCGTACCGTACTAATCCTACTCGTTAACAAAAACCGTACCGTACTAATCCTACTGTGCGAGCACTATGCACAAGCATAGAGCTTCATCACATACATTCAATATTCTGTTTAGTTGTTTTTTTTTCACAAGCAGTGCAGGCACGTCTTGAGAAAGCCTTGTTGCTGTCGGGTCGTTAAGCAATGTACAATCAATCAATCAATCTGACAGACTGAGCTCTCGCCTAAAACTCACTAAAACTCCCTGTGCCAAACGTTCCTTAAAGATTCCACGTGGATCTCGTGCCTCACGGAATATCGGCACAAAACAAACTGCTAACAAAACTGTACCGTATTAAACCTACTGTGTGAACCCTATGCATGAGCATAGAGTTTCATCACAAGGTTATTATCAACGTAGTAGAAATTAGCATCTTCCGACGACACGAATACAGTGGTCTCTGCCACACTATCATCTAAACACCGATGTAAGAATCTATTTCTTACTCACCTTTTTCTTGGCACAAATCCCATGCCACACCTAGTCACAACACAACCGCCATTGTGTATGGCAAAGATCTTTTCGTAATTTAATTTGTAATGTCAGTGAAGTCAATATTTGGGATATAGTCCATAAGCTAGCAAGCTCTACCGTGCACCCCCCCCCCCCCCCCAGTACTCAATAAGATGGGTTTCATAGTGTTCCTTAGTATGTCCTGAGATGTTTAAGCCATGTTCCCCGAAAATCCTTAGGAACACACCAGAGATATAGCCGATGGCGCAAGGGTACCCCCATTCACGCTCTTCGCAGGTGCTAAAATGAGGTTGAGAAACATTTTCCTCTAAATAAATCAGAATTCCTTCCAGAAGCCCAAATCAGGCAATACTATGTTCAGGCACACCTTCTGCATCCTCTGCAAAAAACAGAATGAAAAAAATATTAAATCTCTGGCTCACAGTGAAGGTAATTGTGCACGGTCATTTTTGCAAAATCGCAAAAAAGACAAAAATAATGTGTCAGATGCCTTCAGACATTTTCTATAGCACTGACAGTCCATTTTCAGGTTTACATCATTAAAACAGGATGTCACAATTTTTATAAACTTGACTAGGTGATGCTGTGATTACTGTGAGTGCCACAGTGGTTGATTTTGTATCCCTACCCCCAAGTTGTAAAAATCCACAAAATTAATTAGAAAAAATTACTTAAGTTATTCCATTTCATTTTGACCTCTCTTTACCTATTAAGTTTCAATAATGTGAGCATAAAGTGCAAGAAAATAAGGAAAGTCGGCATCCTTTATGGTATATTCGTGGTAAATGATAGCTATTTCCTATTTAAAATTGCTGAATTGGGAAACATACTTGTTTCTGATGCCCTCAAAAATTTTGTATACAACTGATAGGTCTTTGTTATATTTTATTGGGTAGGATAGTGTACCACAGTTACTTCCAACCTGATTTTATGATGCTGTGATGCATTTAGGGGCCACAGTGGCTGCATCTGCTGCCCTACCCCCATTTTACCAGTAAGCAAAGGAACGAAAAATGATCATAACAATTGCTTATGTCATACTCCTCTGTTTAAATATTTTTGTTGCCAGTTTTCTTAACAAAATATGCATACTGAGCATAAACATTTGTGACCATTTCATTAATTTCAATGTGACCCATCAATTTAATTGTAATTATTTTTATTTAAGGCATGCTTAACAGGGGCTGCTGCTGAAGCTTCTACCGTCTGCACATTCAGCTGTCTTGTCAAACTCGGGGAAGGTGTACCTCAGAGAGATGTTGTGTCTGATGGTGTTTTTGGTCTACATTAATGACAGTACAACAGTACCAAGGTTTGTCTCGAACATCCTCCATGTGGATGACTTTGCAGTGTGGAGCGCAGCAGAACATAAAGAAAGAAATAGCATCCTGCAGAATCCAGGATGCTGCCAACAGAGTCAGCAGCTGGACTGAAAGAGGCCACTCAAACTGAGCTAGACCATCTCTTTCAATCAGACGGAAGAGGTCACCTCAAAACTGGAGACTTTCCAGTACCAAAAACAGACAGGCCAACTTTACTGGCAACAAATAAATTACTGGATTCACGTGGAGGCCTCGCATCGAAGCCATGGAAGCTAGAGCTGCAAAAAAAAAGTCTCTGATGAAGAAACTGGTGGGGACCACATTGGCGCAAATTACAGCATCCGGGCACAAGCAAACACCTGCTCGGTCAGACCAGTAGTGCGGTACCAAGATACATCGACAACATGAAACGCTGCATGCAAAACCCAAAAAGCCAGGATTTACAAGATGCAGAACATAGGTCATTCTCATGATGCAGTGACATTCTTAGAGCCATCTGGAGCACCCTAATTTAGGAAATGGAGGACATTGGAGCTACTGAAACGCAGAACAGCATACACGATGAAGAGACTTACTAAACACTGACAGCATGGGAGACTACAGGAGCACACCAAGAACCGTCAGAAACATTCACATCTGAACCAAGCCCAAAGATGTGTGAAAAGCTATCTTCAGATACCTGGACATTTTGAAAGAGCCTTCAAGACAACATAAACAATGTTCCAGGACTCTTTGCCAAAGGTCGCGGCACTGCACAAAGCCATCTTGCTGGAGGTTATGCACAAGCGCTACCCTCACAGCAGCTGTGATATACTCCATAAGCTAGGAAGTTCTACCGTGCAGCCCCCCCCCTCCCAGTACTCAATAAGATGGGTTTCAAAGTGCTCCTTAGTATGTCCTGAGATGTTTAAGGCATGTTTCCCGAAAATCCTTAGGAACACACCAGAGATATAGCTAATGGCGCAAGGGTACCCCCATTCACTCTCTTCGCAGGTGCTAAAATGAGGTTGAGAAACAATTTTCCTCTAAATTAATCAGAATTCATTCCAGAAGCCCAAATCAGGCAATATTATGTTAAGGCACACGTTCTGCAGCCTCTGCAAAAAACAGAATGAAAAAATATTGAATCTCTGGCTCACAGTGAAGGTATTTGTGCACCCAGCAAACGACCATTTTTGCGAAATCGCAAAAAAAGACAAAAATAATGTGTCAGATGTCTTCAGACATTTTCTATAGCGATGGCAGTCAATTTTCAGGTTTACATCATTAAAACAGGATGTCACAATTATTATAAACCTGACTAGGTGATGCTGTGATCACTGTGAGTGCCACAGTGGTTGATTTTGTATCCCTACCCCCAAGTTGTAAAAATACACAAAAGTAATTAGAAAAAAATACTAACGTTATTCCATTTCATTTTGACCTCTCTTTACCTATTAAGTTTTAATAATATGAGCATAAAGTGCAAGAAAATAAGGAAAGTTGGCATCCTTTACGGTACATTCGTGGTGAATGATAGCTTTTTCCCATTTAAAATTGCTGAATTGGGAAATGTACGTTGTTTCCGATGCCCTCAGAAATTTTGTATACAACCGATAGGTCTTTGTTAGGTTTTATTGGTTAGGATAGAGTACCACAGTTATTCCCAACCTGATTTTGTGATGCTGTGATGCATTTAGGGGCCACAGTGGCTGAATCTGCTGCCCTACCCCCATTTTACCAGTACGCAAAGTAACGCAAAATAATCATAAAAAATTGCTTACGTCATACTCTTAAATATTTTTTGTTGCCAGTTTCTTTTCTTAAGTATGCATATTGAGCATAAAAAGTTGTGATCATTTCATTAATTTCAATGTAATCCATCCATTTAATTGTAACTATTTTTAACTGGCTGGTCTTTTAGGTGATATTTTACCTAGCGTAAGGCGGGTCTAGTAAGGTCTCCCCTTTTCCTTTCATTTAATTTCATCTAGAAATGTGTAAATATGAATATGCGTAATAAAGTTTCATGGTTCCTAATAGCCAAAACAATGTTATCAAATACTTAGTTTCCACATGTCAACCACGATATCTCCACTTCCAACTTCTGCAACGTTAAATTTTTTATGGCCGTCTTTAAATCTTATAGTGTTCTATGTGCCAATAAGTGAGCTGTCAAGAGCTAGGCAGCATGTTTTCAGAGTTTGGTGTACAGGGGCGTGTCTTCTGGTCAGAACTGCCAGCAGACCGCTTCTCTGTATGGACATGTTTGGAGAATGTGCTAAGGAGACTGATTTTCTACGCCAAATTCGCATAGGGCTGTTTCCGCATGACCCAGTCTCACGAGGTGAGTCCAGCAGGGTCCTTACGGTCTGTGAACATTTGTGAAAGTTGTTAAAAAATGACAAGGTTTTTTCAGGGCCCTGGAAAGTCTGTCAATTTCAGTTCTTTTCCTTAAAGTCTGTGAAAGTTTGTAAAAATGACAACGTGCTGGCAAACTTTTGTCTACTTCTTTTTTTCCTCCCCCAATTTGTGACTATTCCATTGCAAACGATGATTCATGCTGACGCTTGTTGCAAGTGATCTATATTTAGCTCTGATCATAAAGTGACTGCATGGCCTTTCTGCTGAACATTCTGATTGGTTGTTTACGCTTCTACCGAAGTCCGCTATTCGCTAAGCGTTCTTTTATTTTGGTATCTCTTCATGCATTAGGCACGGAAGCTTCAAATATTTGCTGATACAGAATGATCTGATTAAAGTGTCTAAACCTTCAGGCTTCAGTTTGGGTTTGTGAAACGTTTTTGCTTTTCTGTATGTCCAGAGTAATCAGTGCGTAGATGAAAGATGGTGGCCTGTCTCTCCCTGTTCAGCTTGTTGATGTCATCTGCCCACGGGCTGCAGCCGCCATTCTGCTGTTGCCAATCACTTTGTTGTTGTACTGTCTCCATACCCAGCTAGTCCAGAATGCACTGGAATCCACTGCAGCACTATTTTGTGGACAGGGCATCCACTCTATCTTGAAGCTTACTGGTGAGATCAGTGGATCAAGCTGCTGCCTTTCCATAGCTAGTGCTCTGCTGCTGCGTTGAGCACCTGCAGATCTGTATGATAGTTGGAGCTGCTGCCGCCAGCTGGTAAGGAGAGGGAGGTAGTAGTGCGGTCTGCACAACAGATGTACACGCCACTTCCTTCATTCCGCACAGCATCTTGTGTGGTATCACAGCTGCTGTGAGGGTAGCGCTTGTGCACAACCTCCAGCACGATGGCTTTGTGCAGTGCCGCAACCTTTGGCAAAGAGTCCTGGAACATTGTTTATGTTGTTTTGAAGGCTCTTTCGAGATGTCCAGGTATATGAAGGGAGCTGTTCACACATCTTTGGGCTTGGTTCTAGGCAGGGTTGATAGTCATTACTTTTTTTCTTTAATGAAATAACTTTTCTTTAATTCTGGCAAAAAGGTTAAAGAAATAAAATTTCTTTACTTTTTTTCAAAAATTAAAGAAATCAATTTCTTTAATTTTTCTTTTTAATGAAATAAATTTGCGTTAAATACATGAATGATCATTTATTGCTCAGCTCAGACAAAAAAAAAGTGGCATGCAGTTGAAAGGTGACACGCCACCAGATTTCCTCCTCTACCCACTATCTAAAACACTATCTGGCCAGATACATGCAGTAGTTATGAGAAGGGGGAAGAAAGAAAAAAAAAACTCGGAAAACTGCACAGCGCAAGAAAAAGTCATGCGGCTAAAAATGGAACAATTCAGGCTTCTTTGATATTATTTCGCGCTGCTAACAAATCCACTCATCTGCAAGAGCCATAGATCCTCAGGAACCCCAGCAGTCTTGAGTGGGGGGAGGGGGGAAGCGGAGGGTTGGTGGGTTAATGACGATCTATGCCTACTACAATTAAAAATGTGCTGTCCAATCGTTGCTGTACCATCTGCCTTCTCACTCCTGAAACGAAAACCACCCAACTGCAAGATCCTCACAAGCCCCCGAAGTTGCGGGGCTCATGAGGATCTATGCCTCTTGCTGGGATAATCTGCGCTCATGTTTCGCTCAAGCAAAGTGGATCTCTTAAGTTTTTCACCTGTCCAATCGTTGCTGTACCATCTGACTTTTTACTCCTGAAACGAAAACCACCAAACTGAAAGAGGCATAGATCCTCATGAGCCCCCGCAACTGCGGGGGCTTGTGAGGATCTATGCCTCTTGCTGGGATAATCTACGCTCGTGATTTTCTCAAGCAAAGGGGCTCCATTAAGTTTTTCAACTGTCTAATCTTTGCTGTACGAGTGCCATCTGCCTTCTCACTCCTGAAACGAAAACCACCCAACTGAAAGAGGCATAGATCCTCATGAGCCCCCGCAACTGCAGGGGGCTCGTGAGGATCTATGCCTCTTCCTGGGATAATCTACGCTCATGATTTTCTCAAGCAAAGGGGATCCGTTAAGTTTTTCACCCAGAGGCATAGATCCTCCAAACCGCCTCAAACCGGCTGCAACTGGGTCAAACCGGCTTTGCGCATAGGCACCTGTTTGTTCGTGGCGGAAAAACGAACTGAAGTAACGAAATTTTTAACGAAAAAAATCGATAATCGTTACTTTTATTTTTTAATTCGTTGAATTTTCTTTAACTTTTTAAAAACATTAACGCGTTAAATTTTCTTTAACCAAAAATTTAATTTGTTAAATCGTTATATCGTTAAATCTTCCAACCCTGGTTCTAGGATATCAGTACTTGGCCATTTCTGACGGTTCTTGGTCTGCTCCTGTAGTCTTCCATGCTGTCGGTGTTTAGTAAGTCTCTTCACGTGTGTGCTGTTCTGCATTCCAATGGCTCCAATGTTCTCCATTTCCTAAATTGGGGTGCTCCAGATGGCTCTAAGAATGTCACTGTATCATGAGAATGACAGATGTTCTGCATCTTGTCAAGCCTGGCGTTTTGGGTTTTGCAGGCAGTGTTTCATGTTGTCGATGTATCTTGGTACCGCACAACTGGTCTCACCGAGCAGGTGTTTGCTTGTGCCAGGATGCTGTAATTTGCGCCAATGTGGTCCCCACCAGTTTCTTCATCAGAGACTTTTTTTGCAGCTCTAGCTTCCGTGGCTTCGATGTGAGGCCTCCACGTGAATCCAGTAATTTATTTGTTGCCAGTAAAGTTGGCCTGTCTGTTTTTGGTACTGGAAGGTGTCCAGTTTTGAGGTGACCTCTTCCGTCTGATTGAAAGAGATGGTCTAGCTCAGTTTGAGTGGCCTCTTTCAGTCCAGCTGCTGACTCTATTGGCAGCATCCTCGATTCTGGAGGATGCTATTTTTTTGATGTTCTGCTGCACTCCACACTGCAAAGTCATCCGCATGGAGGATGTTCGAGACGAACCTTGGTACTGTTGTACTGATGTCATTAATGTAGACCAAAAACAGCATCAGACACATCTCCCTGAGATACACCTTCCCCGAGTTTGACAAGAGTGCTGAATGTGCAGACGGTAGAAGCTTCAGCAGCAGCCCCTGTTAAGTATGCCTTAAATAAAAAGAATTACAATTAAATTAATGGGTCACATTGAAATTAATGAAATGATCACTATTGTTTATGCTCAATATGCATATTTTGTTAAGAAAACTGGCAACAAAAATATTTAAACAGAGGAGCAATTGTTATGATCATTTTTCGTTCCTTTGCATACTGGTAAAATGGGGGTAGAGCAGCAGATTCAGTCACTGTGGCCCCTAAATGCATCACAGCATCATAAAATCAGGTTGGGAGTAACTGTGGTACTCTATACTAACCAATAAAACCTAAAACAAAGACCTATCAGTTGTATACAAAATTTCTGAGGGCATCAGAAACAACGTACGTTTCCCAATTTGGCAATTTTAAATGGGGAAAAAGCTATCATTCACCACGAACATACCGTAAAGGATGCCGACTTTCCTTATTTCTTGCACTTTATGCTCACATTATTGAAACTTAAAGGTAAAGAGAGGTCAAAATAAAATGGAATAACTTAAATAATTTTTTTCTAATTAATTTTGTGTATTTTTACAACTTGGGGGTAGGGATACAAAATCAACCACTGTGGCACTCACAGTGATCACAGCATCACCTAGTTAAGTTTATAATAATTGTGACATTCTGTTTTAATGATGTAAACCTACAAATGGACTGTCAGTGCTATAGAAAATGTCTGAAGGCATCTGGCACATTATTTTTGTCTTTTTTTGCGATTTCCCAGAAATGGGTGTTTACTGGGTGCACAAATACCTTCACTGTGAGCCAGAGATTCAATACTTTTTCATTCTGTTTTTTGCAGAGGCTGCAGAACGTGTGCCTTGACATAATATTGCCTGATTTGGGCTTCTGGAATGAATTCTGATTTATTTAGAGGAAAATGTTTCTCAACCTCATTTTAGCACTTGCGAAGAGCGTGAATGGGGGTACCCTTGCGCCATCGCTATATCTCTGGTGTGTTCCTAAGGATTTTAGGGGAACATGGCTTAAACATATCAGGACATACTAAAGAACACTTTGAAACCCATCTTATTGAGTACTGGGGGGGGGGGGGGGGTGCACGATAGATCTTCCTAGCTTATGGACTAATACCGCACAAGATGCCGTGCGGAATAAAGGAAGTGGCGTGTACATCTGTTGTACAGACCGCACTACTACCTCCTTCTCCTTACCAGCTGGCGGCAGCAGCTCCAGCTATCGTACAGATCTGCAGGTGCTCAACTGACACAGCAGCAGAGCACTATCTATGGAAAGGCAGCAGCTTGATCCGCTGATCTCACCAGGAAACTTCAAGATAGACTGGATGCCCTGTCCACAAAATAGTGCTGCAGTGGATTCCAGTGCATTCTGGACTATCTGGGAATGGAGAGGCTGACAGCCTGGCCAAAGCAGATCACAAGATCACAACCTCTTGTAAAGAAACCAAGACACTACAACAACAAAGTGATTGGCAACAGCAGAATGGCGGCTGCAGCCCGTGGGCAGAAGACATAAACAAGCTGAACAGGGAGAGCCAGGCCACCATCTTTCATCTACTCACTGATTACTCTGGACTGGGTCCGTACAGAAAAGCAGGGACGAAGTTCACAAACTTTTCATAAACGTTCCACAAACCCAAACTGAAGCATGAAGGTTTACACACTTTAATTAGATCACTCTGTATCAGCAATTATTTGAAGCTTTCGTGCCTAATGCATGAAGAGATACCAAAATAAAAGAACGCTTAGCGAATGGCGGAGCTCGGTAGGAGCGTAAACAACCAATCAAAATGTTCGGCAGAAAGGCCATGCAGTCACTTTATGATCAGAGCTAAATATAGATCACTTGCAACAAGCATCAGCATGATCGTTCGCAATGGAATAGTCACAAATTGGGGGAGAAAAAAAAAGAAGTAGACAAAAGTTTGCCTGCACGTTGTCATTTTTTACAAACTTTCACAGACTTTAAGGAAAAGGACTGAAATTGACAGACTTTCCAGGGCCCTGAAAAAGCCTTGTCATTGTTTAACAACTTTCACAAATGTTCACAGACTGTAATGACCCTGCTGGACTCACCTCGTGAGACCGGGTCATGCAGAAACAGCCCTATGCGAATTTGGCGTAGAAAATCCAGTCTCCTTAGCACATTCTCCAAACATGTCCATACTGACAAGCGGTCTGCTGGCAGTTCTGACCAGAAGACACGCCCCTGTACATCAAACTCTGAAAACATGCTGCCTAGCTCTTGACAGCTCACTTATTGGCAGCCATAACAATATAAGATTTAAAGACGGCCATAAAAAAATTGAACGTTGCAGAAGATGGACGTGGAGATCTCGTGGTGGACATGTGGAAACTAAGTATTTTGATAACATTGTTTTGGCTATTAGGAACCATGAAACTTTATTACGCATATTCATATTTACACATTTCTAGACGAAAATAAATGAAAGGAAAAGGGGAGACCTTACTAGACCCGCCTTACGCTAGGTAAAATATCACCTAAAAGACCAGCCAGTTAAAAATAGTTACAATTAAATTGATGGGTCACATTGAAATTAATGAAATTATCACAACTTTTTATGCTCAATATGCATACTTAAAAAAAAACTAACAACAAAAAATATTTAAACAGAGGAGCAATTTTTATGATTATTTTGTGCTACTTTGCGTACTGGTAAAATGGGGGTAGGGCAGCAGATTCAGCCACTGTGGCCCCTAAATGCATCACAGCATCACAAAATCAGGTTGGGAGTAACTGTGGTACTCTATCCTAACCAATAAAACCTAACAAAGACCTATCAGTTGTATACAAAATTTCTGAGGGCATCAGAAACAACGTACGTTTCCCAATTCAGAAATTTTAAATGGGAAAAAGCTATCATTCACCACGAACATACCGTAAAGGATGCCGACTTTCCTTATTTTCTTGCACTTTATGCTCACATTAATGAAACGTAATAGGGAAAGAGAGGTCAAAATGAAATGGAATAACTTAAGTAATTTTTTTCTAATTAATTTTGTGTATTTTTACAACATGGGGGTAGGGGTACAAAATCAACCACTGTGGCACTCACAGTGATCACAGCATCACCTAATCAAGTTTATAATAATTGTGACATCCCGTTTTAATGATGTAAACCTGAAATTGGACTGCCAGCGCTATAGAAAATGTCTGAAGGCAACTGACACATTATTTTTGTCTTTTTTTACTATTTCGCGGAAATGGCCGTTTGCTGGGTGCACAAATACCTTCACTGTGATCCAGAGATTTAATATTTTTTCATTCTGTCTTTTGCAGAGGATGCAGAAGGTGTGCCTGAACATAGTATTGCCTGATTTGGGCTTCTGGAATGAATTCTGATTTATTTAGAGGAAAATGTTTCTCAACCTCATTTTAGCACCTGCGAAGAGCGTGAATAGGGGTACCCTTGCGCCATCGGCTATATCTCTGGTGTGTTCCTAAGGATGTTCGGGGAACATGGCTTAAATATCTCAGGACATACTAAGGAACACTTTGAAACCCATCTTATTGAGTACTGGGGGGGGGGGGGGGGGTGCACGGTAGATCTTGCTAGCTTATGGACTAATAGATAAGATAAGATAGGTTATTACCATAATGTTTCCATGAAAAAAACAAACAAACAAGAAACGTTGGAATGTGTCTTGATGTCAGTTACTAAAGAATAAAATAATGTCACACCAATTATCACACACAACTAATAATCACAGCATACATAATGTTAAACAAATAACACATAGAATTGTTACCACAGCAACCTCCACAATATGAACGAGTTGTTATGGCGAGGTAAACGAAGATAATCTGGTAATAAACTTGATTAATAACAATCATTTAAAGCTCAATCTCTCTCTCTCTCTCTCTCTCTCTCTCTCTCTCTCTCTCTCTCTCTCTCTCTCTCTCTCTCTCTCTCTCCTCTCTCTCTCTCTCTCTCTCTCTCTCTCTCTCTCTCTCTCTCTCTCTCTCTCTCTCTCTCTCTCTCTCTCTCTCTCTCTCTCTCTCTCTCTCTCTCTCTCTCTCAGGTTTAGTGTAAATGGGGAGTTGTTCGAAAGCGGCATAGTCTTATTTGTTTGTTATCGTCAGTGATGTTTAAGTGTTATGTTGATTTTTAGATATTATGTTTGTGGCGTGGTTTAGTGCTGATGTTCCCGTGGATAGTTGTTGCTTAGTTATGTAAAGTTTGTCGTTCGGATCTGATGTTTGCGGTGTCACAGGATTATTTGTGTTGCTGTATTCGAGTGGTTTGTTTGTATCGTCCGTTACATATGAGTGTGTTGCGGTTTATAATGTTGTTTATGTTTCAGTGGCTGTACAGACATGTTTGTATTTCAGTTGTCTCCCTTGTGGTCGTGTGAGCCGAGTGTCGATGTGTTGTTATGGTGATGATGTGTGTTGTATGTAACTGGAGTATGTTGATTGCCGTGGTGTGTTATATTAAAATTTGTTTGTCAGGTTTATTAGTTTAATTACTTTAGTTCATTAGTTTCATACCTTGTATTATTTCATCATTTTCAAGCCATTTTTGCTGTCATTGTTCTTTGTTTCTTTTCAGACATTGTTCAGTTTTGGTAGGCATTAGTAAATAAACAAAAGTCATTACGACATCTTTGTTTGACTACCTCTATTATCAACACTTCCACACCCTGCAACATTCCCTCACTCCTCGCTCCATCACACTTGGTCCATGAGCTAACTGTCGCTACGCCAGCACGCAGAGCGTACAAATGGCGCGAAGTTTGTGTCTGTGTGTGCCAGGGTGGGTGTGAATCAGAGAGGGTTAGGGTGGAGTGAGATGAATCAGAAGGACAAGCATGAAAATAGGAACAACTATGGGCTGGGCACCCCATCTTGTTTTTAACTGCGCGTTCAGCGGGTCACTTATTCTGTTTGTTTCACATAAATAAGCCCAAACTACCATGATAGCGTGAATCTTTTTTAGGTGCCTGTACAGATTCCCGTGGTGCGGTGTCAGGACAGACAATTTATTATATCAGACTGTGTATGATAGTGATGTATGTTTGCCGTGGGGTGCGTAGGTCGAGTCACGCTCCTGTGGCAACGGGACGCTTGACCGCCACGGCCCGCGTGTAAAAGCTTTCTGCCGTCAGGTAGGGTAATAAACTTGATTAATAACAATCATTAAAAGCTCTCTCTCTCTCTCTCTCTCTCTCTCTCTCTCTCTCTCTCTCTCTCTCTCTCTCTCTCTCTCTCTCTCTCTCTCTCTCTCTCTCTCTCTCTCGTAAGCGTGTGTGTGCACGTGTGTGTGTGCGTGTGCGTTTGTGCGTGTGCGTACGTGTATATTAGAAATAGAGAGTGGCGTGCTCAAATGTGCATGCGTTATGTATGCGTATTAGGTTGTGTGTATTCTTATTATATTATTTTAATTAAACCTCACAACATGTCATTATGCCCGACCAGTAAAGTTGGTAATGCATATGTCACTTCCCCCTTACATTTTTTCTTCTTCTTCTTCATTCTTGGCTTGTGCTGTGTCATGTAATTTTTTTTCCCTTTTCAGTAGTAGAATACAATTAGTGCGATAGTAACTCTGTAATCAGTAGATTAGCAACGGCAAGTTTGAAAAATGGTAATTGTTACTTCCAAAACTTTTACCGTTGTCAAATAAAGGATCATTGTCATTCTCTCTCTCTCTCTCTCTCTCTCTCTCTCTCTCTCTCTCTCTCTCTCTCTCTCTCTCTCTCTCTCTCTCTCTCTCTCTCTCTCTCTCTCTCTCTCTCTCTCTCTGTCTCTCTCTCTCTCTCTCTCTCTCTCTCTCTCTCTCTAGCAGAGTGTTTGCAGTACTCGTCAGCATAACATTCCATCTGCAAGATTCATGCCGGCAGATCCTCGTGAGCTCCTGCAAGTTGTGAGGTCTCTCAACAGTAATTTACATCTGCAAGTGGCACAAATTCTCATGGGCCCATGCATTCGCAGGCGCCCATGAGAATATGTGCCACTTGACAGCAGTGATGAGTTCCCGTTCACATTATCAGAGCGATGATGATGATGATGATGATGATGATGAAACTTTATTACACAACGGTAGACGTTTTGACAAATACAAATACGTCATTTTTCAAACTTGCCGTTGCTAACATACTACAACATGAGATATACTGAAGACAAGCAAAAAAAAAATATTTAACGCAAACAAAAATTATAACTAAATAAGTACAGACACACTCGGTACAGGAAATGATACTAAGGTGACAATAAACAAATACGAAAAAGAAAATAACACTCTTCAGCACAAATTACACAGGGGGGAAAAACATATCATAGCAAAAACAAGCACAAAGTACCAAGAATCAAACATACACACACGTTTACAGCCGTGTAAATGCACGCACTAACATATATACATTTACATAACCTTTCATCAGAATGACAGGACTCATAAAAAATAATATATCTAAGCAGTTTCCGTCAGGTATATGAGTAGTTTTGTTTTAAAGGAGGCAAGGTGGGTTAGTGTTTTTAAATGTTGTGGAAGTGAATTCCATAAAGCTGGTCCCGAAAAGGCTAGGCTTGATTTGAATAAGTCAGTGCGAGGTAGTGGTAATGGAAGAGTACTGTTCCTCGAGGACCTTTCACACTGTCGTTGTGGAGTAAATTTCGCTGTTAGATACTGTGAAGCTTTCTCGTGGAAAATTTTAAACATAAGTATGCACTTGTTGTAAACGAGTTGTTGATGAAGGCCAAGAATATTGAGACTTTGCAGTTTTTCAGCTGTAGGAATTGGTCTTATATCTACATTTTTAATGGCTCTTTTGTATAGTGAGTTTAGTTTCTTGGTATGCACATCACCGCTACCATCCTAAACAGTGGAGATGTAATCAACATGGGATCTAATGTGCGCATGAAAAAAACATTTTTCGTGTATTTGTGTCACTCACACTTCTCAACTGTGATAAAAGAAATATATTTTTTTATATCTTCTTACAGATGTTAGTCACATGTTTCTCCCAACTTAGCTGCTCATCTATACGTATTCCAAGGAAGGTGCGTTCATGAACTTGTCAATAGGTTGGCAGCTAAGACTGAGCATTATTGGAGGGGGGTGAAGTTGATGTTTTTGTCGTGAGGTGATTAACATGCTCTTCGTCTTATCAGGATGTAGTACCATGTGGTTTTTACAGCACCAATTAGAAACTTCGTCAAGACTGGATTGTAAACGACGACTAATATCATGACTGTTCTTACCAGGAACGTGAAAGCTTGTGTCGTCCGCAAAGAGATTACAATTAACGTTAGGGTCGGAAATGTGTAAAGGAAGGTCATTTATGAAAAGTAAAAATAGGAGGGGTCCTAGAATTGATCCTTGAGGAACTCCAAATTTAACATGGCCTTGCATAGAGTACTGACCATTGACGTATACTTTTTGCTTTCGGTCTTCTAAATAGTATCTGAGAAAAGTTATTGTAGTTTCGTCTATGTGGTATATTGTAAGCTTATGTAAGAGAATCTCATGGTCTACAAGATCAAAAGCTTTTTTAAGATCGAGGAAAACTGCTCCCTACATTATTTTTTTTTTTATTAATTGACTCTAGCCAGCAATCTACAATATGTGTGAGTGCTGACTGGCATGAATGGGTCGGGCAAAAACCGGACTTAAGAGTGTTTAGTAAATTACCCTTCTCAAGGAAATTAAGGAGATGCAAGGGGGAACATGGAGGAGGTACGGCTGAGCGCAGGCCAGCTGTTTCCGGCGTCGTTCCGATGACCTTTTACTCGCTGAGAACACACAGATACAATAGAACCTGTTTTGAGCAACCACGGGTTTTTTGTTTGTTTTGTTTTTGTGTTGTTGCTGTTTGTTTGTTGTTGTTGTTGTCTTATTTTTGTTTTGTTTGTTTGTTGTGTTTGGTGGTTGTTGTTGTTGTTTGCAAGAAATGCTGATCTTAAAAGACAGGTGCTCCCTCTTCAAGACGAAGGGCAAAAAGTGTCGCCTGTCAACAGTCAGCTGAATAATGTCTGTAACGACAGGTAATGTCTCGCAAGATCGGTCGCTTAAAACAGGATCTGCTATAATAAGTACAACACACAGACCTCTCTCGAACAAACTGCCCGCACAGACGAGAACACAGACATTCACACACACACGCACGCACGCAAACACACACGCACACACACACGCGCGCACACACACACACACACACACACACACACACACACACACACACACACACACACGGCATCACTCAAACAACGCATTTAACCCATTACATCCTGAGGCAAAAAAATTCACATTTGCTTATTGTCCGAAGAGGGCTACCTTGCAGATGAGGAGACAGATCAACCATTTTAGCTCAAGGATGGTGGAGGAATAGCTTGGTGCCTCAGGCGTCAAGCTATTCAGGCACCACCCTTGAACTACCATAGTCAAATGTATTTCAAGCGATAGTGTTTCAGGATGGAAAGGGTTAATTAAATAAGCATCAGTCTGAAACTCAGCGTCTTTAACGTGAAATAATTAATGCAGAATGATGACAGCACACACTAAAAAAAAAATAAAATAAAAAAAAAAACTTTTGAAAAATTTTCACACAAAGCTTTCAAAGTACATCTAGGAACGGACAGTAAATATAAGTTCAGATTTAATACAAGAACAGCGAATTATCTGGACTGCATCTGGGTACCATGACAGCCCATCATCCAAGTCATCTTCTACACCAACGTGTGTGTTCCTTTCTTTTGACTCTTTCATGTACATTTGACCGCAGGCTAACAGTTACCCCTTCACTGCCGAGAAAAAGTCCAAACGCGATCCAGCTGCAAGAGGCATAGATCTTCATGAGCCGCGGGGGTGTGGGGGGAGCTATGCCTCTTCCTATGACCACTTTGTGCCCGTGTTCTAAGACAGTTAGTTGTGGCTTTTGGTCGCTCAGTGAGCTGGCATAGATTTCAGTAACAAAATGTACGTCCGTTGGCGGGGAAGGGGTTAATACGTATTGTCATTAGTTGTCGTTGCTGTTGTTGTTGATGTCGTTGTTGTTGCTGCTGCTGTTGTTTCTGTTGTTGTGGTTGTTGTTTCTATAAGATCACCATGCAGTGTCTTTATTCAGTACTGGCAATGCAAGTTTGCAAATATTGAACACTCGCACATGTTAACTCATTCAAGACTTACGACATGTCTGGAATGAGTTAAACATTCGAATTCTGGGCTGTTTTGTACAGCAAAAGGAAAGGTCGCTTAGCAGAGTGTTTGCAGTACTCGTCAGCAATACATGTAACAGTAATAATAGTTGACGCTAATTCGGACCCACATGATCTCTCGCACTGAGGGCAGCAATATAGGGGAGGTAAGTTCATCAACTGTATGATGTATGATTGGTCTCCCGTGGAACATTCCTCCTGACGAGGAATCGGGACAAACCCAAACAAAATTTCTTTTGGCCCCGATACTGCACGAATCTAGTACATGCGCAACAGACGTCAGTCTTAACCGCAATCCTTTATAAGAGAGCGTCCCGAACACTGTTCATTTTCAGGCAAAACCGCGGTACAGCGGTACTGCTACGTAAAAGCTAAAGGCATTAACCCCTTCACTACCGAGAAAAAGTGAACCTGATCCAAATGCATGAAGCACAGATCATCATGAGCCCCCGCGACTGCGGGGGCTCATAATGATCTATGCCCTTTGCTGAGACCAATTTGTGTTCATTTTCCTTTGGGGATTTTGGCGTTGAATGAAAGAATATTACAACAACAAACACAAAGTACATCAGTTGACAGTGCAGGGATTAAGTATAATTTTGTAAAAGCAAAGTTTCCATTTAAAAATGCAGACAAAAACAAGGTTACTTGCAAGCATGTACAAATGCAGCGAACATCCCAACGGAGACAGAAACACGCTTAGAAAAGACAGTGATAACAAAAATTATTAATATTTCAAATTTATAACTTGGGCCACTTCCGATCACCAAGAAAAGAAAATGAGCAGCAAATTGTGTACTTGTGTAAAATGTATATATTTTTTTTTAAAAGCTTTTAACCCGTTCAGTGCTAGTTGACGCAGATTGTGTTCTGCACATGATTCTTTGTTAACCCATTCAGCCATGACGCACTACAGCAGGAGATGGGTCGACCATGATAATTCAAGGGTAGTGTCAGATTAGCTTGGCGCCTGTCGGCGCCAAGCTAATCTGGCACTACCCTTGAATTATCATGGTCGATCCATCTCCTGCAACTGGTGCATAGTCGTTAGACGAGCCTCCAGAATTTGGGACCGTCGGGCTGAATGAGTTAAGTCATTCAACACCAAAATGTGCTCGCTGTCCCGGAAACATGGATTCAAAGTGGTGTCAGTAAGAGTCATAGATCCTCATGAGCCCCCGCAACTGCGGGGACTCATGAGGATCTATACCTCTTGCAGTTGGGTGGTGGTCAGATTTTCTCGGCACCGAAAGGGTTAACCCTAAATATTGATGAATTGTGTCAGTAAGTTTCTTTTCTAAGCGTGTTTCTTTCTTCCTCAGAATGTTCTCAAGATTTTTTAAATTGTATTACAATGAGTGACTGTTTGCCTTCGCCGGGCACACAAATCCTTTTTGTCAAGATGAAATACTATTTTCACTATTACATGACGGAACATTCAATTTTGAGCGCTAATTTGTAATTGTTACCGTACGGCTAGTAGTTGTAAGATCCGAAATGATCGACGAGCACACATTTTGTCCATGAGATCACAGGGGGGAACAGTAACAGGAGCGAACGGGCGTGGGGGAAAAGAAAAAAAAAGAAACAGACACACTGACACACACAGTAGGAATATGGAATGTGTTCAATTCACGTCCAGCAGTAAGCATGATGGAAACATGCTTACAGAACCTTTAGACCGTTGGTCGCTTTCGAGCGCTCCGGCTACAGCACACTCGTGAGGTTTCGTTTGCAACGAACGACCCGCAACATCAAACGAGAGCGAGATCACGGCGGATAACCAGCTTAATTGCAACGAACGACAACCAACAACGAACGAGAGCGAGATCGCGGCGGTTAACCAGCTTAATTGCAACGAACGACAACCCGAACAACGAACGAGAGCGAAATCACGGCGGATATATCCAGCTTGTTCCATAAGCACAGACAACACTCCAAACATCTCCAAGAGACATAGATCCTCATGAGCCCGGAGGGCTCATGAGGACCTATGCCTCTTGGAGATGCCGGGTTTGGAGTGTTGTCTGTCCGCCGTGATTTCGATCTCGTTCGTTGTTGCGAGTCGTTTGTTGCAAACGTAACCTCATTATTATAAATTATTTATGAAAAAAAACGGATGTTGCTTCAGATTGTGTGTTGATTAGGTATGACGGAATCGTATGGTGGCCTCTGATTCTAACTTGACTTACTGGTAATTTTCCATGGATTTTCTACCTACTAAGTGTTTTTGCCCCAAATTATGTTCTCATAAGCATTACTATTAAAATACATGAGGGTCAAAAAATTAAAACTTATATATGCAAGTCAGTTACGCTTCGGCCGAAGAGCCATCAAAACTACATACCCGCCGTGAGGTGGCCTCAGTCGCCTGCTCGGCGTTAAACACAAATAACTAACTAAAACTATGCATGCTGGCTTGGCCTAATTAAAGATGGAGAACATCCAAAACGAGGCCACTGTCAATGTGTTTTACCGGCGCTAAAAAAATATTTAGAAGTGACCCAAGTAACCTCATGCAAAGTGAAACATCTGTACTATTTCGACATTTTTATAAAAATCGTTATATCGGACTCCTAAATCTCAATAATTTATAATAGTGTCGCAAGAGTGTTGTATGCAACAGTATCACTACGTGTTTTAAGCTTATATTCCGCGTCCATTTCGCAATTACCCTAATCGTTTTTATGACAAAGAATGTAATTCGATACGAACAAAGCTCTTAATCTGATAAAATCATACCCTTAAGCCTTCCCTGCCAACGGACGTGAATTGTGTTTCTAAAATCTGTGTTCAATGAACGACCAAAAGCCACAACTTGTCCAAAAAAACATGGACATAAAATGGTCCCAACAAGAGGCATAGGTCCTGATGAGACCCCGCAGTCGCGCGGGCTCATGAGGATCTATGCCTCTTGCAGTTAGATTGCGTTCACTTTTCCTCGGCAGTAAAGCGGTTAAGGAAATTAACCAGGCTATCAAGAAAAGCATGAAAAAGGCAAAGAATAAGTGGATTGAAGATCAGTGTAAATACGTAGAAGAAAATCTGAACAAAAATAATAGCAAAAACACATACCAGCTGGTGAAAGACCTGACCAGTGTAAAACAAGGACGCTCCTCGATCATTCAAGATAGTGAAGGGAACTGTCTTACGGAAGACCAAGACATACTGAAGAGATGGACAGAGTACTGCTCAGATTTGTACAACCACCGAGCTACAGGGGACCCAGGCATACTTGTCAACCCACCCGTGACCAAAAATGGCAACTATCTCATCCTCAGAGAAGAAGTAGAAGCTGCAGTGAAGTCGCTGAAAAAAGGGAAGGCAGCAGGAGCAGACAACATCCCTGCAGAACTAGTCCAAGAAGGGGGAGAAGACATGATAAGCGCCTTACTAACAATCTGCAATAAGATCTGGCAGTCATCAGTCATCAGTGGTGCCGAAACGGTCGGCAAGACTATGGGATATAGATTGATAGACAGAAAGCGGATAAGCAGGAAGTCAGGAGATCTAACTGACTGCCCAGCGCTGAGTGAGGTCCCTTGGTATGTACAATGTATAACAAGGCTTGCCTGCCTTCGGATTGTGGTTTGTGGTTATTAATTCCGTAAAAGATATCAGTCTGTATATGTGAATGGGATCATGTCACAGCCTGTGCTTTTGAAGTAGGGCGTCCCACAGGCGCCTGTTTTTGGTCCTCTGCTGTTCTCTCTTTACACTGAACCAGTTTCCCGAATCATCAGCCAGAATAGCTGTGAGTATCACAAGTATGCTGATGACACTCAGGTTTCTAAGTCTGACCACCCTAGTAACCTGCAGACCATTGTGTCCAGTGCGGAGAAGCGTATAGTTGAAGTCAAAGACTGGATGACTTGCAACAGACTAAAGTTAAATGACCACAAAACAAAGAGCATGCTTGTTGGTACTCGAGCTAGAACATCAGACTCCAGTAGTGATCACATTCCCATAGATGGCCATGACATTTCGTTCAAATCCGATGTAAAAAAACTTGGTGTTTTCCTCGATTCGAGTTTATCGATGGAAAAACAGATTAGCCATCTTTGCCGCACTGCCTACCTGGAGCTCCGCAGAATAGGCACGATCAGATCCTTTCTGACAAAAAGACTACTGCCCAGCTCGTATGCTCTCGCATTCTGTCACGTCTAGATTACTGTAATTCTCTCCTTGCTGGTATCTCATCTGATCAACTCACTCGCATTCAGCGTATCCAAAATAATGCAGCCCGGTTAGTCCTTCGCAAAACAAAAAAAACGCACTGATCATGTCAGACCACTGCTAAAGCATCTCCACTGGCTACCTGTCAAGCAGAAAATAGAGTACAAGCTGGCCACTTTGGCATATAAACACTATGACAATACACTTTCTGCATATTTGTCCTTTTCCCTTGCATCACACAATCCTAATGAGTCTACGCTCAAGCTCACAGAAACTGCTTGTTCAGCTTAGAGTCAACCTAAAAACTGTTGATGCACGTTCTTTCAGTTATCAGGCCCCTCACGTCTGGAACTCACTTCCACTGCATGTCCCTCTATCACCTACCCTGATGACTTTCAAAACAAATTTGAAGACCCATTTTCCAGGTAGCATATCAGGATTAGCTTAGTCTGGAAGTGATGCCTGGAAATGTTGGCTGTTGTCTTAAATGTGTAGCCAATGTATGTAGATTGTGTGTGTGTGTGTGTGTGTGTGTGTGTGTGTGTGTGTGTGTGTGTGTGTGTGTGTGTGTGTGTGTGTGTGTGTGTGTGTGTGTGTGTGCTTGCTTGCTTGTTTCTGTATGTGCGTGTGTGTTTCGTGTTAGGAATGTGCCTACATGGTGCGAGCTAGTGTTTATTTAAAGAGTGAGTGCGTGTTTATTTTGTTCTAATTCATTTTTCTTTTTAAATTATTTTTATGTGTTGTAAAGCGCTCCGAGCTTGCTGTCTGTGGGGAAGGGCGCTATATAAAAACTATGTATTATTATTATTATTATTATTATTATTATTATTATTATTAAAGTTGCAAATGAATTTTTCACCGAGAAAACATAATACACACAGTGCCAATACAATTGTAGTTTCAAAGTGTTCCGTGAAAAAATAAAAATGGTCATAAATTACATGTGCAGTTCACTCGTGACAATGCAGTTCAGGAAACATTTTTGTACAATCATCTATTTCATTTTGAGAAAATTTTGTTTGCCCCGAAGAAACCATGCAGGACCGGAGTCCTTGTATACACCACGGAAGATATCTTTTGGGGACTTTTTCACACATGGCAATGAAGAATTCAAGTATTCTAATAGACTCTAAATGTGACTTTATCTCAAGTGTAATCATATGTTTTCTGATACGTCATTGCATCAGCTATTTCTGTTACTCAAAAAGTATATTTTTTCAGATAACGCTTTAAGTGTATATTATTTCCTGGAGTCTTGGAAATATTCTGTGATAAAAACGAAAAGGCTCACATTAAAGTGACTTGCTCCGATAACAAGTGAATAGGTCACAATATCTCCTTTATAAATGTTATTAGTGTGTCAAACAATAATGCTTCTCTAAAGGGCTGACTTAACTTTTAATTTATGAAGCCTGAGTGTCGTAAAACAAAAGACTTTTGTGCTCTTTCCCTCTTTTGTATGCAAAAAAAATTCCCTCGATGCACATAAGGAGCAGTAGATACAGATCAAAAAGGTGACTGCCAAGCGTGTAAAATGCAGAAAAGATTCCAACGGAGAAAGAAACACGCGTAGAAAAGACAGTGACAACTTTGTAACACTCTTTTCTAAGCTTGTTTCCTTCTCCGTTTGGGTTCTTTTCTGTTTTGCGTGTCTGCGCACACAGATCGTGAAAAAGGGTGTTGGGACAAGACTACATCGAGAACCTGTTCTATTTGCGAATTTTAAATAAATAAATAAATCAGCGTATTAAATATGCGTTTATCCCAATTAAAAATCGGCTAAAAGCGCCGCCGCGAGCTGAACCCAACAGGCACGCTCACGTGAATTACGCGCATTCATTCACAAACTGTACATAAACACAGAACATTCACGTGGTACTAAGGGCAAGCTCAAGCGAGCTACTGAAGTTTTGGAAATTCAAATCGTTTATATTTGAAATTTGATTAAGTGGTCTGAAATATATACTAAAGTCGTGGGGGAGGAAGAGCCGGAGTACCCGGAGAAAGAACCCCCAACGGTCCGCCCGAATTAACGGTGATACTTACTAGAAGAGAAAAGTCCGAAGCCGGAAACGGGTATCGAACCTCGCACCTCTAGCATTGGTGGCAGGCGCTTTTACCGCTGCGCCACGGACCGCCCCATTTTAGCAGTTATTTACCCGCAGTGGAGCAGATCGCTTTGTCATTACATGCAGAGGATGTCATTCTCTTCCTGTTTAAGCCGCATATATCTATAGAAAAGACTTTTAGGATGGGACGCGGTGGAGCGATTTCAAAAGAACACAAACGACATCATAGGCGGGCTAGACTAAAAATCTCTGACAGTGAAGTAACAAGATAAAAATTACGTCATGTCTAGTTACGCAAACCTCCCTGTATAACGTACTTTTGGCGCGAAGCGCCGTCTGTGTGTGTGTGTGTGTGTGTGTGTGTGTGTGTGTGTGTGTGTGTGTGTGTGTGTGTGTGTGTGTGTGTGTGTGTGTGTGTGTGCGTGCGTGCGTGTGTGTGTGTGTGCGTGCGTGTGTGCGTGCGTGTGTGCGTGTGTGTGCGTATGTGCGTATGTTTGTAAACAAGAAAATCTCCGAAGTTTGCGTACGTACAAACTTAAAATTAGGGGGGGGGGGGGTGTTTTATTCAGGGGGTGCCTAAGAGCCCCTACGAGCAATTTGAAATCGGATGCTTATTAAAGAGTTAAATGACCGCTTATAGGAAGTCGGTTGACCCATATTAGAGTTCGTTATTTTCATTATATTCACTTGAAATTTTGGATATAGCCGGATTGGAGAAAGACATTGGATGAGTTCGTTTTCGTTAGCCAACTTTGTATCTTATGAAGAAACATTTCAATAAGTAAAACACCTCCACTTCTGGAGAAAATCAGACAGTGACGGTGACGCAAAAGCAGAAATTTCGTCATCACACAGACATCGACGCAATACTCTAGATGTTACGCCTCTCTCTCTCTCTCTCTCTCTCTCTCTCTCTCTCTCTCTCTCTCTCTCTCTCTCTCTCTCTCTCTCTCTCTCTCTCTCTCCCTCTCTCTCTCTCTCTCTCTCTCTCTCTCTCTCTCTCTCTCTCTCTCTCTCTCTCTCTCTCTCTCTCTCTCTCTCTCTCTCTCAAAACAATGACGCGTATGCACTGTGACCCTTTTAGAGCTCACTGATGCATTGGCAAATTTTCGAGGCTTTTTCAAATATATTTCAAAATAAGAATCAGGTCAAAGACAACAGGTAGAGAGCCTTGACAGCGAGTACAGCTCACATGTAAAAGTGACTTTGTGAGTTATGGCTCTTATATTGAAGAGACTTTGCGGATTATGGTTCATCCCACCTTGTTTAAATACTCTTGATGTCTATGTCACAGCTCTGGAGACAAATCGACCATGACAGTTGAAGGGTGGTGTCGGAATAGGTTGGCGCCTAAAGGCGCTAAGCTATTCCGACACCACCCTTTAACTATCATGGTCGATCGACATCCTGTCGTAGCAAATGTCATGGCTTTAGGGGTCAAAGGATTATTACTAAAACAAAAGTGTTATGAGTCTGACGTAAAACAAGCCTTCATGCACGGGTCGCCAATGTCGTCATCATCTAAGTCAAAGCAGACTTTTTCTAATAAATCCTCATCCCTGACCAAAAAGGTGACTGCCAAGCGTGTAAAATGCAGAGAATAACCCAACGAAAAAATAAGCACAGAAAAGATAGTTGCAACACAATTTATTAATATCTAGGATGCAAACCCTTTCTTTTCAAAATAGACAAACAAACAAGAATACACTTTACTGCTAATCTTATCGTGTCGGTGCGTGTAAGGTGTCGCTTCTGCGAAAATGTAGCAAAGTGTAGTCTTGTTTGTTTTAGTGGTTTGTCTATTTTGAAAAAAGGGTTTTCACCTGAAATATTATTAAATTGTGTTGTAACTGTTCTCTCTAAGCGTGTTTCTTTCTTAGTTAGGTTATTCTCTAATGAATCCTCGTTTAACTGCATCGGCGCCACATTGTGTAAGAGTTATCAGTCTCATAATCATGTTGAAGTAGTGTTCCTTAATTAACTCATTCGATGCGAGTCGCATCTGGATACGCGGCTTCAAGCAGCGTCTCCAGATGTGGCACGTCGCGAATGAGTTAACGGGGAGTTGCGTCCCTTGTTAGTGCCGTGAGGAGGTGCGTCCTTCGCCAGAAGCGGGAGGAGTTGCTTCCCTCGCTAGTAACTTGGGTTGGTTGCTTCCCTCGCTAGTAACGTGAGTAGTCGCTTCCCTTGGCTAGTGTCGTGAGGAGTATCTTTCCTTTTGCTGGTGTCGACGGGAGTTGCTTCCCTTGCTAGTGTCGCGAGATGTAGCACGTGCAGCTGGAGTCGACCTGAATCCAGTTCCAGTCATACTGCTGCTCCTGGGGCCGCCGTACCAAGGCCATCACGAACAACTTTTTCGTCATGCAGTGAGAGTGGTATCTGCGCAATAGAATTTATGACAGAATGTAAAGCCAGCCATTACTGAGGTGAGTTTGATGCCGTTTAGGTACAACGACTCCCAGCAACGAACGAGAGCGAAATCACGGCGCATAACCAGCTTACACCATAAGCAAAACAACATTCCAAACATCTCCAAGCGGGCATAGGTCCTCATGAGCCCTCCGGTCTATGCCTCTTGGAGATGTTTGGAGTGTTGTCTATGCTTTTGGTAGCGGCCGATTGCCCTCCATGACATCGCTGTCGTTCGTTGGTTCGTTGTTGGGAGTGGTTTCTTTCAAACGAAACCTCAATAATGTGCAAACTTTTTGTTGTTTTGTGTTGTCGTCGTTGCACAGAGCATGCCGGCTTGTGATTTTAGTCCTTACAGCTTAACCCCTTCCTTCACTACCGAGAAATAGTGAACACAATCCAACTGCAAGAGAGCTTGGCAACTACATTTGTAGCTGGTATTCAAAATGTGCAGGTGTTTGGCGCAAACTGGACTAAAATCCCAGATGAACACGCCATACCGCACGTTTCCCTGGGCTTTTAACCCCTTCCCTTGCATCTGTACTTTTATTTTTTAATCTGTGTTCTTTCAACGACCAAAAGTCACAATTGTCAAAGGGACATGGATACAAATTTGTCTCAGCAAGAGGCATAGATCCTCATAAGCCCGCAACTGCGGGGGCTCATGAAGATCTATGCCTCTTGCATTTGAGTGATGTTCATTTTTTTTCTCGGCAGTGAAGGGGTTAATCCACTGTCTGCGTCGAAAAACGTGCAGTTTTAACCCTTATTCTCGTTCCCCAGTAACGTCTGTCAGACAAAAAGCACATGGCTTTTGAATCCCTTCTTGACTAAAATGTCTTCCGACCGACTCTGCACGACCGAGAGGAATCAAAGCTCAAGCATTAAAAAAAAATCAGTCGTACATAGGGGTAGGTCAGTTACTCACCGAGTGGCGGCGATTTCTCACTTTGTCTTTGCGACACTTTACCTGGGACAGAAACTAAGCAGCCACACGGAGACCATGCTTTCTGGACTCTCAAAATATCAAGCAAAAGGTGTGTGTGTGGGGGGGGGGGGATGAAGCGTAGCAAGGAAAACCTCCCCTCTCGATAAAAAGAGCGAACCTTTTCATTGAAAAAAAAATCAAACGACGCTGGAGAGGGGTGGGAGAGTGGCCACACTCTCCAGGGGTTAGCGGTTGTTTTTTTGTTTTTTTTTCTTCTCCAAACTCTCAAAAAATGAAATGACATTGTGGGTTTTCTTAATATATTTTAGGACATAGGGTATCAGACCCTTAGACCCCCAGCCCCCCTCCAAATCCGCCCCTGATACAATGTGCTCCAAACCGTGACCCAACAGGCTATAGAAAAAAGGCTTACCTGTGCCTTGTAATACTGTGACAACAATATTCTCCCAAGTTCACACGATTTGACGGTCGATACATTACAAATAGTATAGACGATTTAGGGAAATCAGAAATAGGTCAAAATGGCACGTGTCTCGACGAAAACAGTGGATTAAAAGCCCGGACAAACACGCAATATCGCGTTTTTGTCCGGGCTTTTATTTTAATCCACTGTTTTTCGTCGAATCACGCGCAATTTTGACCTACCTCCGATTGCCTAAACAACGTCTGTTACGGGGCCAATCTCACCTGTGCTTAGTAATACCGCGGCAGCACCGTGGGCAGTCAACATCGGACAGGTCCTCATGGTCGACATCGCAGGTGGTGGTGTAGAACCACTGGTGTCCGTTAGAGCCGTCGCTGGGCTGGAAAACCTCCACCTGAGTGTCGTTGATGTCGCGGGCCTCACGCAACAAACGCCACTCTGTTCTGGACGGACACACCGGCTCCGCTCTTCTCACGTTGAACGACCGCTTCTCGTTCTGAGGAGAGAAAAACAAGATGGGATGGAAGTCTCTTCTGTATGAGCTTGCGTGTTATTTAACCACTTTTTGCACAATACGCCCGCGGGTCTACATCATAAGAAAAGTAGAGGGTGTCTTCCTTAATGAAACAGATTGTCTTTCACAGAGAAAGACAGACAGACAGACAGACAGACAGACAGAGAGAACTGCGTCAATTCATGAAAACACTGATGTGTCTGGTGCTTTGCGACAATTTAGGAACACTGTGTAACACTGACGTGTTTGACGCCTTTACCTCACCGTTACGTCTGATCCTTCTCTATTAGTCGTTTATTCTTACTTTAGCAAACGAACTCATCCCATGAATATATCCAAGCTGGCTATATGCACAATGCCAAGTGAATAGAACACAAATTACGGACTCAAATGCGGATCAACTGACTTTATATGAACGGCAATTTTTGTCTTTTACGAGTCACCCAATTTAAATATGCTCGAAATACATCTCTATCAAAGCATTTCATAAAGTTTCAGGCCTTAGCGTACACAAATACCGAAGATACTAGTGTCTACACACACACACACACACACGCACGCACGCACGCACGCACACACACACACACACACACACACACACCTGGTGCTTTGCGACAATTTAGGAACACTGTGTAACACTGACGTGTTTGACGCCTTTACCTCACCGTTACGTCTGATCCTTCTCTATTAGTCGTTTATTCTTACTTTAGCAAACGAACTCATCCCATGAATATATCCAAGCTGGCTATATGCACAATGCCAAGTGAATAGAACACAAATTACGGACTCAAATGCGGATCAACTGACTTTATATGAACGGCAATTTTTGTCTTTTACGAGTCACCCAATTTAAATATGCTCGAAATACATCTCTATCAAAGCATTTCATAAAGTTTCAGGCCTTAGCGTACACAAATACCGAAGATACTAGTGTCTACACACACACACACACACACACGCACGCACGCACGCACGCACACACACACACACACACACACACACACACACACACACACACACACACACACACACACACACACACACACACACACACACACACACACGGCGCTTCCCGGGAAATGTACGTTCAGCAGCGCGTAATGTCTATCGTGTTGCTTCACTGTCAGAGTCCGAGGTCTGCAGGCCTTTGACGTCACGGGCAATCTACTGAAAACGCCCCACCGCTTCCCATCCTAAAAAGTCTCTTCTATACATAGAACAGACTTAAAAATCCACGCTTGGCTGATATCTGCCCTGTGAAAGCAAAAGCCAGTTAAGGTAATAGCACTGTGATTTCAAATCCATGAAAATGCTTCTTTAAGTTCCCTAGTGACCCAGCCCTTCACTAGACGCAATGCCTACCCTTCCCAAGCTCTCTTAACACCCTTTATTACTGTTTCAAAAACATAACTATGGATTCGTATTTTTGTGTTATGCCAAAATAGTCTCTCTCGTCTTCGTGAAAAAATAACACAATTTTATTTTAAAAATGCGCGTGTTTGAAGGTTTACAAACAGCAACGGATCTGGAAAGGCCATTAAATCATTCTTAAAGCTTTTTTCGTGGATTTGAAATTAGAGTCCTATCGCCTGAAGTGCATTTTCGTGAAAAGCGAGATTTTCATTGTCATTAATATAATTACAATCTTACTATTCACAATAAGGGACTTACTGTCTGTTGCCATCACAGGGCAGATCGATATTCCACTATGGCGCAGTATCCCTTAACCCTTGACGTGTCGGTATCGGTTTTAGTCGCGATGATTCCTACCGACACGCGGAGGATGAACGCCCTCTCGTGATAAGGAGACAGCATCAAGGAATAGTACCGCGCCTAAACACCGCTGTAGCACCGCCTAACTCGTTACATACTGAGGATGAAATTGTCAGTTTTTAAAGATATCCTTTGAGGTCTAGATCACAGTTCTGGCGACTGATCAACCTTGATAGTTCGGGGGTGGTGTCAGAATAAATTGGCGACTACAGGCGCCAAGCTATTCTGGGTGGTAGGCGCCAAGCTATTCTGACTCCACCCTTGAACTATCAAGGTCGATCTTTTCAGTTTTCGTTTCAGTCCACGCGTCTACAATACTCAAAGGAAACCTCTATCTCATCTAGTATTTACAGGTAAGATTGCAAATCCTCCTCCGAACAATACATTTCGCGACTGCGATTTCTCATCAAACGAGGTGAACCTACATGTGCGGGGGTGATGAAAGCCAACTATTTTCAGTAGCCTGCCGGGCTGCAAAATTTCTTTTGCGTACCGAGTTCCGTAACGCAAGCTCCTACTGGCAGAACTAGACGTGGAGCATGCGTTACGGAACTCGGATAGGAAAAGAAATTTACGCTGTCGAGCTACCGAGCTTTAAGGTTAGTACGTAGCTAGCCCAAGGCAAAATTCAGTCGCCTGTCAAATGACAAGCTGCCAATTTGATGTATAACGTTGAGGTGCAGTTTCATTTATTTCACCAGTCATAATCAGTATAAAAATTTAAAAAAATAAACAAAATGCGCTCTTTTGTTGCGGGAAAAAAGTTCTTCTGTGCTCCGATTGTTGAGGTCATCAGCCGAAGAACTGTCAATGGAGATTAATGTCACCCGACATTTTTTTCGAGTTACCAAGAGCGACTAGGCGACCATTCCCCCCCCCCCCATCCCCCTCACCTCCTCCCTCCCTCCCCCCCCCCCCCCCCCCCGCCTCGTCCCCTCCAACCCTTCCCCCCCCCCTCTCCCCACCGGCCCTCCCCTCCACCCACCCCTTTGCGCGTCCAAACACCTTACCGACAGTTGAATGACATTTCTGCATGATGCAGGATCACGCCTAAACGACCCTACACCACGTCGACACCGGGCAACCACCCGCTAATATCTACTTGGTACAAAACAAATGGGACTTAATTGTTACTAAAAAATCTTGAAGGATATCTAATCACCAGAAACTTTAATAGTGTCTTTTAACCCAGAAGTTTATATTGACAAGAACACTTTTTTCTTGCTCTTGACATTGTTCTTGTTCGATATAATATGCAAATATGTACAGTTTGTCCTGTAACAAAGCACATGGGACTTGTTACTGAATATCTTGTTGGAAATAGAATCACTAGAAATTTGAATCGTGTCTTCTTAAACCCAGAAGTTTCTATTAAACAAGACCACTTGTTCTTGTTCTTGTTTTTGCTCTTGTTCGATATAATCTACAAATCTAGTCTACTTTCAGTCACACAGAAGGCCGTTAGGTCCATAGTCCAGCGCACATGATATAGTCCATAAGCCAGCCAGGTCTACCGTGCAACCCCCCCCCCCCCCCCACCTCCAGTACTCAATAAGATGGGTTTCAAAGTGTACCGTAGTATGTCCTGAGATGTCTAAGCTATGTTCCCCGATAATCCTTAGGAACACACCAGAGATATAGCCGATGAAGCAAGGGTACCACCATTCCCCGCTCTTCGCAGATGCTAAAATGAGGTTGAGAAACATTTTCCTTTAAATAAATCAGAATTCATTCCAGAAGCCCAAATTATGCAATATTATGTTAAGGCACACCTTCTGCATCCTCTGCAAAAAACAGAATGAAAAAATATTAAATCTCTGGCTCACAGTGAAGGTATTTGTGACCCAGTAAATGGCCATTTCCGCGAAATCGCAAAACAAAAGGGACAAAAATAATGTGTCAGATGCCTTCAGACATTTTCTATAGCACTGTCAGTCCATTTTCTGGCTTACATCATTAAAACAGGATGTCACAATTATTATAAACTTGACTAGGTGATGCTGTGATCATTGTGAGTGCCGCAGTGGTTGATTTTGTATCCCTACCCCCAAGTTGTAAAAATACACAAAATTAATTAGAAAAAAATTACTAAAGTTATTCCATTTCATTTTGACCTCTCTTTACCTATTAAGTTTCAATAATGTGAGCATAAAGTGCAAGAAAATAAGGAAAGTCTGCATCCTTTACGATACGTTCGAGGTGAATGATAGCTTTTCCCAATTTAAAATTGCCGAATTAGGAAACGTACGTTGTTTCTTATGTCCTCAGAAATTTTGTATACAACTGATAGGTCATTTTTTAGGTTTTAGAGCTGCGGGGAAAATAGTCTCTGATGAAGAAACTTGTGGGGACCACATTGGAGCAAATTACAGCATCCTGGCGCAAGCAAACACCTGCTCGGTCAGACCAGTAGTGCAGTACCAAGATACATCGACAACATGAAACGCTGTCTGCAAAACAAAAAGCCAGGCTTGACAAGATGCAGAACATGGGTCATTCTCATGATGCAGTGACATTCTTAGAGCCATCTGGAGCACCCCAATTTAGGAAATGGAAGACATTGGAGCCACTGGAACGCAGAACAGCACACACGATGAAGAGACTTACTAAACACCGACACCATGGGAGACTACAGGAGCAGACCAAGAACCGTCAGAAACGCCCACGTCTGAACCGCCAACTGAAGGTCCTGCAAAGGGCTAAAAACTGACGTCCTGAAACCAAGCCCAAAGATGTGTGAAGAGCTCCCTTCAGATACCTGGACATCTCGAAAGAGCCTTCTAGACAACATAAACAATGTTCCAGGACTCTTTGCCAAAGGTCGCGGCACTGCACAAAGCCATCTCGCTGGAGATTATGCACAAGCGCTACCCTCACAGCAGCTGTGGTACCGCACAAGACGCCGTGCGGAATGAAGGAAGTGGCGTGTACATCTGTTGTGCAGACCGCACTACTACCTCCCTCTCCTTACCAGCTGGCGGCAGCAGCTCCAACTATCGCACAGATCTGCAGGTGCTCAACACAGCAGCAGAGCACTAGCTTGGGAAAAGGCAGCAGCTTGATCCACTGATCTCACCAGGAAGTTTCAAGATAGACTGGATGCCCTGTCCACAAAATAGTGCTGCAGTGGATTCCAGTGCATTCTGGAGTAGCTGGGAATGGAGAGGCTGACAGCCTGACCAAAGCAGGTGCCAGACTACCTCAAGATCACAACCTCCTGTAAAGAAACCAAGACACTACAGCAACAAAGTGATTGGCAACAGCAGAATGGCGGCTGCAGCCCGTGGGCAGACGACATCAACAAGCTGAACAGGGAGAGCCAGGCCACCATCTTTCATCTACGCACTGATTACTCTGGACTGGGTCCGTACAGAAAAGCAGGGACGAAGTTCACAAACTTTTCATAAACGTTTCACAAACCCAAACTGAAGCCTGAAGGTTTACACACTATAATTAGATCACTTTGTATCAGCAGCTCATTTGAAGCTTTTGTAGGCCTACCTAATGCATGAAGAGATACCAAAATAAAAGAACGCTTAGCGAATGGCGGAGCTCGGTAGAAGCGTAAACAACCAATCAGAATGTTCGGCAGAAAGGCCATGCAGTCAGTTTATGATCATATCTAAATATCGATCACTTGCAACAAGCGTCAGCATGATCGTTCGCAATGGAATTGTCACAAATTGGGGAAGGAAAAAAAGAAGTAGACAAACGTTTGCCAGCACTTTGTCATTTTTTACAAACTTTCACAGACTTTAAGGAAAAGGACTGAAATTGACAGACTTTCCAGGGCCCCGAAAAAGCCTTGTTATTTTTTTAACAACCTTCACAAATGAAAGAAAAACAGAAGATAGTGGTAGAAAACCCTTTAAAATAGAAGCAAGGAACGACGTTTCGGATCAAAGATCCTTCTTCAGGTGACATGGATACAAACGTAGAACAGAAAAGAACACAACAGAAAGAAAAGACGTCATCCTGTATAGAGAGAATTTAGAATGACGTAAAAAATAAAAAAATAAAAACCCACCACACACACATGACGCAAATACACATGCACAAAACACGTAGCACAAAACTTACGTCTACATACATATACGTCACTGCATACATTCGCATTCACTCGTGCCTGCTGCAGTTCACGCACATGCACACACACACACACACACACACACACACACACACACACACACACACACACACACAACACAACACACACACACACACACACACACACACACACACACACACAAACACACACACTCAAAGGTAGCATCCAGTATCAACAGTGAGGTCAAGTCTGGCACCAACTACCCATCAGGCCGAGCATTCATCCCTAGGGGCGAATGTTCAAGCCACGCGGATGGTAAGTGCCAAGCCTGTCCGCGAAAAAGGTTTCTGTCATTTTGCGGCGGATGAAGTGGGATGTATTTTGCCAAAGGATGCGTATGCTAAAATGTGTGAGGCTATGAGGAGGTTCATTGAAATGACGTCCAACCTGGTTGTTGTATCCGAGGCGGATCGAACGAACATGCTCCTCCCAGCGTTCAGGGAGTGTACGGTATGTCTCCCCCACATACATCTTTGGGCAGTGAGAACATGAGATGACATAGACAATGTCTGATGACTGGCATGTGAATGATCGGTCGACATTAAAAGATGACAGGGGTCCGGTGATGACGGGGGATGTGTTGATGTATGGACATGCTTTGCAGTGTGGTTGCTGACAAGGGTGTGTGCCAGGTGGTAAGGTGTTAGATGCGCGAAGTGAACTGTGAACAATATGATCGCGTAGGTCAGTGTCACGTTTGTAAGCGATCAGCGGAGGCTCAGGAAATATGTCTTTCAATACTGTGTTCATTCTGAATGATGTGGAAGTTTCTGAGGAGAATGTTTTTGATGGAGATGTTGTGAGGATGATACGTGATACACAGGACCGGCCGGTCCTCTGCAGCACTGTGAGTTTTCTCCCGCAAAGCTTCACTTCTGCTTGTGGCCTCAGCTTTAGAACGAGCGGTGTTGACGATGTCTTGGGGGTATCCCTGGTGTGAGAAGAAAGTGGCCATGGTTTGGGTCTGGTTGGCGAAGTCGTCGTCGCTGCTGCAGATCCGACAAATGTTCACAGACCGTACGACCCTGCTGGACTCACCTCGTGAGACTGGGTCATGCGGAAACAGACAAATGCGAATTTGGCATAGAAAATCAGTCTCATTAGCACATTCTCCAAACCTGTCCATACAGAGAAGCGGACCGCTGGCAGTTCTGACCAGAAGACACACCCCTGTACACCAAACTCTGAAAACATGCTGCCGACCTCTTGACAGCTCACTTATTGGCAGCCAGAACAATATACGATTTAAAGACGGCCATCAAGGAATTAAACGTTGCAAAAGAAGATGGTGGAAGTGGTGATCTCGTGGTGGACATGTGGAAACTAAGTATTTTGATAACATTGTTTTGGCTGTTAGGAAACCTGAAACTTTATTACGCATATTCATATTTACACATTTCTAGACGAAAATAAATGAAAGGAAAAGGGAAGACCTTACTAGACCCGCCTTACGCTAGGTAAAATATCACCTAAAAGACCAGCCAGTTAAAAATAGTTACAATCAAATTGATGGATCACATCGAAATTAATGAATTGATCACACATTGTTATGCTCAATATGCATATTTTTTATAAGAAAACTAGCAACAAAAATTATTTAAACAGACGAGTAAGACGTAAGCAATTTTTGTGATCATTTTGTGTTCCTTTGCATACTGTGATGAAGCTCTATGCTCGTACATAGTGCTCACACAGTAGGATAAAATTAATACGGTACGGTTTTTGTTAACGGTTTGTTTTGTGCCGATAGTCCGTGAGGCCGAGATCCACGTGAAATCTTTAAGACATGGTTAGCACGGGAGGTTTAGTGAGTTATGTTATAGTGAGTTCTAGGCGGAAGCTGTCTTGCAGAGCAGTAAATGCGTTAATACGGGCTTTCTTGTCAGAGGAATCAGATGTGTTTGAGATACCTAGCCCGTATTCCAAGACTCTGAAGCCTAGAATTCAGGTATGTTTCTATATATGTAGTATTGATAGTTGCTTAGTTAAAGACAGTATGCGTTGCTAAGAGTAATTTGCTTGTATAGTGTTGGCCGGTTTGGTTCAGTTATGTTGGTTTAGAATTCAGTGAAGTGACCGGTGTTTTTGGTATACAGTTATTTACCGAGATGGATGACTAAAGGAATGTAAGGTGTGTATGCTTAAGTCGCTATGAAGGTAGTACGTGGATGGTTAAGCATAGTCTTTTCCAGTGTATAGAGTAGTGTATAGCAAGAGTGTTAGGCTATAGTCTGTTTCAAGATAGTGACAGAGATATGGGGGTGTTACGGAAGTAGACAGTTTATGAAGCACGTGTGTGTGTGTGTGTGAATGAACGTGTGAGTTATTTGTATCAGCCAGGTTGCGTGACGTTTCTCATTGATCCAATATGTTGTGTGTTTAGCAAGTGTTACGTTGGGACTTTTGTTGTCGTATTCAGAGTGCTTGTAAAGAGTGGAACGACGGACGCCGAGACGTCAGTCACAGGTGGGACCTAACGTGAGGTCATCCCTCCAGCTCTTCGGCACTCAGAGTGAGTCTGATCGGGATCAAGAAACCCGGATCACAGCGAGAACTGCGCTGCGGTGCGAGTACAAGGACGTCCGTGTTACAGACAGGACGACAGGAAAGAGCATACAACGGACTTGCACGCCTAGACGTGAGAAGGACCAACGTAACCAGGCAATAACATCAAACAGGTTGGAGACTGAGAACTAACACCTAGCCGCCTGGCGAGATATTGTGAATTGTGTGTGTGTGATGTTCGGATGTTAGTAGAGAAGTGTATATAGTTTGATAATCTTTTTGAACCTTTTAGTGTATAAAAGTTACTTTAGAAAGAGAGCCCGTGTGTTGCGTTTTACCGCATGAATGCGTCCGTCTGAGTCAGTGGCGGTGTATGCGTCTGTTGTGCGAGAGTCTGTGCGTACGACTGTGGGCAAGTCTGCGTGCGTTACAGTGGTGACCCCGTTTTAGCGGTACATATTTTAGAGTAGGGTTTTGTTGCTATGTGCATGTTGATGTGTTAGATTCCCCTCTCCGATTCTAGGCGGTAAGATCCGTTATTTCTGTAGTTTTCTGGATCTTACGAGGAGCTAGTTCTTGTTTCTTCATAGGTAGTATTCTTTTTCCTTGCTCTTCTTTCTATCGTTCTTATTTTTTCGTTCCATCTGGACGTCAGAGTAGGCCACTTTTCTTCTGCGTAGATTGTTTTTTGGTGGGGTTTTTTTGCCGTTGATTTGTATTTTTTACGTTTTCAAGTTTTTGGGAAGTTGTTGTAGTGAAATGGAGTCGGACCCTGTAGAGGCGTATATTAAGCAAGGTGAGAGGTTAGGACTTAGGGATGAGAAGCTTTTTGACTATGTAGAGAAATGTAAGGATAGGGAGGATAGGGCGAGAGAAAGAGAAGTTCAGAGAGAGAGAGAAGAGAAAGAAAGAGTCTTAAAGGAAAAAGAGTTAGAAGCTCAAAGAGAGCGAGAAGAGAAAGAAAGAGTCTTAAAGGAAAAAGAGTTAGAAGCTCAGAGAGAGCGAGAGGAGAAAGAAAGAGTCTTAAAGGAGAAAGAGTTAGAAGCTCAGAGAGAGCGAGAAGAGAAAGAAAGGGTGCTTAAGAAAGAAGAATTAGCGTTTCAGAGAGAGAAAGATGAGAAGTCTCTAGCGTTTCAGAGAGAGAAGGACGAGAGGGAACATGCGTTAAGAGAAAGAGAATTAGAATACCAGAGGGAGAAAGAAGAGAAAGATAGGGAGGTACAACTACAGTTAGCTCGAGATGCGGGGTCTAGGACAGCTTCAGAGGGTGACTCCGTAGGCCGGGGCATCCGTAATTTTCCTAGACTGCCAATGTTTAAGGAGTCTGTGGACTCTATTGACGCTTTTTTGTGTCGTTTCGAGGCTCACGCGCAGGCGTTGAGTTGGCCTTCTGCCAACTGGCCCGTTTCGCTTTCGTCTGTGCTAGAGGGTCAGGCCTTGAGTCTTTACCATAGCTTGAACGTTTCGGGGAACGTAGATTACGAGACGTTGAAGGAGTGTCTTTTACAGAAATTCCAGTGTAGTGCGGAGGGTTTTAGAGAACGCTTGAGAACTTGTCGGCCAGAGACAGGGGAATCGTTTGTGTCGTTTGGCAAACGATTGTCCCATTTGCTCGTACGTTGGGTCGAACTGTCAAAGATCGACCACACGTACGAAGCATTGTTCGATCTCATGTTGGCTGAACAATTTTTTGGTAGCGTTTCCAAGGATCTAGCGGTATTCTTGAGGGAGCGTAACCTCAGGTCACGGTATACATTTAAATTGGGAAGGTCAGACAGTAAGAGGCTCCGTGTTTTTAAAAATAATTTTTGCCTTGTTTGAAAATTTGCAGTTGGGCTGACTGTTGGAATTTGCTGGAAATTTGTGGTTAGCTGAGAGGAGACATGTTTGGTGCTTTGATTCATACCATCCTGAGCTTATCCAGTGGACATTTGTGGGCCTATGTTGAGTTGCCTTTGACGTAGTGATTTGAGGGGCACGCTGATTTCAGCTGTGCTTGGGTGTGGGGTTGGTAAGGAACCAGTTTCATAGCCAAGAAATGAGACGGGTCATGTGCTGTTTTTTTTTTTTTATTTTGTGCATGGCAAATGTGCAGCTGGTGGGCGATAGTGTTTTTTAGGGAATTGAACAATTAGGGGATGACTGGGACTGACTAAGGCTAAGAGACTGGACAGTACGGAAACACCACAGTGGTCCGTGGCCTGTCAAGACTACGGACGAGTTAGTACAGAACGCGGAGGCTTTTCGGATGGCGCATCCTACGAAAAACCTCGCGCGTAGGACCGAGAAACCGCCGGTCGGGTTGGTCGCTGGGGGTTACCGGGGCGTCAATACTTTACGTGGAGCCCAGCTGGTTAACGGTAGAGGTACTTTGTGTTTTCGACGCGGTGATCGAGGTATCAGCAGTAGCGGTCGCGATCCGTACGCACGATGAGAAACATCTGGTCGTGGGTATGGTCGTGGTCGTATGGCGAATTCGGACACTCAGTGTTTTGCGTGTCATGCATACGGTCATTTTAGTCGTGGCTGTCCTAGCAGTAGTTCAGGGGCTCAGTGTTTCACCTGTCAGGGGTACGGCCATCTGGCTCATCAATGTCCTAACAGTCCTGGTATGGTGGAGGGGGCGGAGCAGCCCACTCACATGGCCAGTTTTGCAGTCCCAGTCGGGGAGTTACCACAGCTGGGCGCGATGTGTTCAGCTAACGGAGGTGGTTGCCTGCCGCTGGTGGACGGGGTTGTTAACGGATGTTTCGCTTCTGTTCTCCGTGACTCAGGTACAACGCCCGCGGGGGTCAGACGTAGTCTAGTTAGGGAAGATCAGTTCACAGGGGAGACACAGAAAGTTATTTCGTTCGGAGGGAAAGTAGAATTTTTTCCTTTAGCCAAAATAGAGATTGACACGGAGTTTTTCTCAGGGAATCTGATCTCTTGTGTCATCGACGAACCAGTAGTCGACTTAATTCTCGGTAATATGAAGGGTGTGCAGCCAGTCAGCGGTAGGGTCGAGACGATTAAGCCATCTCAGGTTAATCGCAGTGCAGTCGCATCGGTGGCGACGAGAGCTCGAAGTAAGCGTAGTTGGGAACAAAGGGACCGAGTTATTTCCGTCCAGAATCAGGGGATCAGTCAGCGGGCTTGGCCCACCAGTCGGGTTGGCTGGAGACGGCATACTTCTGTTGCGGACAGAAATGCGCTCAGCACCCAATATTTAGGTAGGTCGGAGATTGGAGTCTCGCGATTGTGTGTTTTGTGTGTAGGCAGCCGTTGGATCGTTTTCGGTTCTGGAGGTTTTGATGCGTAAGTTCTGTTTCGCGTTCACTGTGCGGTCCGAGAGTGTGCGTTGAGGCTTAAGGCTGTAATATTTTTGCTTTCTTGCGAGCTAGACAGTTAGTCCCTTCTTGTATTCTAGTTAGTCAAAGTTAGTCTTGGTTTGTGATAGTGTACGTAAGAGTAGTCTTAAAAAGAAACTCGGTCTTTTTTTTTCCCGAGGAAGGGGGAATTGTGATGAAGCTCTATGCTCGTACATAGTGCTCACACAGTAGGATAAAATTAATACGGTACGGTTTTTGTTAACGGTTTGTTTTGTGCCGATAGTCCGTGAGGCCGAGAATCACGTGAAATCTTTAAGACATGGTTAGCACGGGAGTTTTAGTGAGTTATGTTATAGTGAGTTCTAGGCGGAAGCTGTCTTGCAGAGCAGTAAATGCGTTAATACGGGCTTTCTTGTCAGAGGAATCAGATGTGTTTGAGATACCTAGCCCGTATTCCAAGACTCTGAAGCCTAGAATTCAGGTATGTTTCTATATATGTAGTATTGATAATTGCTTAGTTAAAGACAGTATGCGTTGCTAAGAGTAATTTGCTTGTATAGTGTTGGCCGGTTTGGTTCAGTTATGTTGGTTTAGAATTCAGTGAAGTAACCGGTGTTTTTGGTATACAGTTATTTACCGAGATGGATGACTAAAGGAATGTAAGGTGTGTATGCTTAAGTCGCTATGAAGGTAGTACGTGGATGGTTAAGCATAGTCTTTTCCAGTGTATAGAGTAGTGTATAGCAAGTGTTAGGCTATAGTCTGTTTCAAGATAGTGACAGAGATATGGGGGTGTTACGGAAGTAGACAGTTTATGAAGCACGTGTGTGTGTGTGTGAATGAACGTGTGAGTTATTTGTATCAGCCAGGTTGCGTGACGTTTCTCATTGATCCAATATGTTGTGTGTTTAGCAAGTGTTACGTTGGGACTTTTGTTGTCGTATTCAGAGTGCTTGTAAAGAGTGGAACGACGGACGCCGAGACGTCAGTCACAGGTGGGACCTAACGTGAGGTCATCCCTCCAGCTCTTCACTCGGAGTGAGTCTGATCGGGACCAAGATACCCGGATCACAGCGAGAACTGCGCTGCGGTGCGAGTACAAGGACGTCCGTGTTACAGACAGGACGACAGGAAAGAGCATACAACGGACTTGCACGCCTAGACGTGAGAAGGACCAACGTAACCAGGCAATAACATCAAACAGGTTGGAGACTGAGAACTAACACCTAGCCTGGCGAGATATTGTGAATTGTGTGTGTGTGATGTTCGGATGTTAGTAGAGAAGTGTATATAGTTTGATAATCTTTTTGAACCTTTTAGTGTATAAAAGTTACTTTAGAAAGAGAGCCCGTGTGTTGAGTTTTACCGCATGAATGCGCCCGTCTGAGTCAGTGGCGGTGTATGCGTCTGTTGTGCGAGAGTCTGTGCGTACGACTGTGGGCAAGTCTGCGTGCGTTACACATACTGGTAAAATGGGGGTAGGGCAGCAGACTCAGCATCTGTGGCCCCTAAATGTATCATAGCATCATAAAATCAGGTTGGGAGTAACTATGGTACTCTATCCTAACCAATAAAACCTAACAAAGACCTATTAGTTGTATACTAGCAACACAAAAATATTTAAACAGAGGAGTATGACGTACGCAATTTTTATGATCATTTTGCGTTCCTTTGCCTACTGATAAAATGGAGATAGGACAGCAGATCAGATTCAGCCACTGTGGCCCCTAAATGCGTCACAGCATCATAAAATCAGGTTGGGAATAACTATGGTACTCTATCCTAACCAATAAAACCTAACAAAGACCTATTAGTTGTATACAAAATTTCTGAGGGCATCGGAAACAAACTACGTTTCCTAATTTGGCAATTTTAAATGGGAAAAAGCTATCATTTACCTCGAATGTACCGTAAAGGATGATGACATTCCTAATTTGCTTGCACTTTATGTTCAGATTATTGAAACGTAATAGGTAAAGAGAAGTCAAAATGAAATGGAATAACTTTAGTAATTTGTTCTAATTAATTTTGTTTATTTTTACTATTTAGGGGTAGGGATACAAAATCAACTACTGCGGCTCTCACAGTAATCTTAGCATCACCTAGTCAAGTTTATAATAATTGTGGCATACTCTTTTAATGATGTAAGCCTGAAAATGGACTGCCAGTGCTATAGGAAATGTCTGAAGGCATCTGACACATTATTTTTGTCTCTTTGTTTGCGATTTCGCGGAAACGGCCATTTACTGGGTCACAAATACCTTCACTGTGAGCCAGAGATTTAATATTTTTTCATTCTGTTTTTTGCAGAGGATGCAGAAGGTGTGCCTTAACATAATATTGCCCGATTTGGGCTTTTGGAATGAATTCTTATTTATTTTGAGGAAAATGTTTCTTAACCACAAATTTTCATTTTATACAAATATACTTAATGGACAATAAAGATTTTTGAATTTTGAATTTTTAAATTTTGAACTTTAATTTAGCATCTGCGAAGAGCGTGAATGGGGGTACCCTTGCGCCGTCGGCTATATCTCTGGTGTGTTCCTAAGGATTTTCGGGGAACATGGCTTAAACATCTCAGGAAATACTAAGGTACACTTTGAAACCCATCTTATTGAGTACTGGGAGGGGGGGGGGGGGGGTGCACGGTAGACCGGGCTAGCTTATGGACTAATAGTTCAAGGGCGGTGTCAGAATAGCTTGGCGCCTCGTGGCGTGTCAGTGCTTTTTGGGGGATGTTAGGCCGCAAGGTCATAACCACAGATGTTTAGGGATCTTGAACCCCACGGTCAAACAGCGCGTTATTTTCATAGCCATTGCCTGCCTGTCATAGTCTGAAAAGGTTTCCTGCAACTAGCGGCGCATTCACAAACAAATGCACGTTCAGAGATTTTAACTCATTCCAGACGTGCAGCATTACGCCGCGTATCCCGATGCGGCACGTCTGGAATGAGTTCAACTCTGAAGTGTCGCCGTACCTGGTGACTGTGGAATTGTGTCTGGGGGTGTCTGGGAATGTGTGGTTTCTGCGAGCCGGCCAGCAGCCTCCTCTGCATGAGGCTGGGGTTTTCCTTCAGCATGGCGTACAGGCCCTTCACTCGTTCCCTCAGCTTGAGGGCCTCCTCGGGCGTCAGTCGATCCACCCCACGCCGGTTCAGACCCACCACTGTCTGATGGCCGTAGTCTGAAACAGATTGATTGGAGACATGAAATGTTGGCTGGTTGGTTGGTTGGTTGGTTGGTAGGTTAGTTCGTTGGTTCGTTCGTTCGTTCGTTTGTTCATTCATTCGTTCATTCGCTCGTTCGTTTTTTGTATGTCCGTTCGTTCGTTTGTTCGTACCTCCGTTCGGCCGCTCATTCCTTCGTTCGTTAGCTCGTTCGATTATTCGTTGGTTCGTTCGTACAAATACAATACAATACAATACAATAGAGTATAATGCAATGCAATACAGTACAATACAATACAATACAGTGTAATGCAATGCAATACAATACAATACAGTGTAATGCAATGCAATACAATACAATACTGGCAATAATTTACAATACAATACAATGCAATACAATACAATACAATACAATACAATAAAATGCAATGTAATTTAATGCAGTGCAAGGGAACACAGTACAACACAATACTACGTAACTGAGATTTCATAGAAAACAAAAACTAACCATCAATATCACGTTTGTCATCACTGTCGGCGAAGGGATAATCTTCATAATTCTCTGAAACAGAAACAGTATATCATGGTGGTAACCAATCAACTTATCAAATATTATTATGTTTTAACTCATTCAACCTCGACACACCTCAGCAAGACATGGCTCGAGCATAATAGTTCACGGGTGGTGCCAGAATAGCTTGGCGCCCATAGGCGCCAAGCTATTTTGGCACCACCCGTGAACTGCCATGCTCGATCTGCCTAAAATAATAACAGTCATTCAGAGGGCAACCTGAAAATTTGGGGATTTCGGTCCTGGGGCAGAATGTGTTAAGCTCTCAACGGCTACGGACGATACGGTTCGGCGGAAAAGGCGCGTTACTACGTCATTACTTCACGTCTTTTTCGTCAAACAGTATCGCCAGTAGCACTCAAGGGTTGATTAAAAAGTCGAAATTCCCATTTTTTTGGAGCAGCCCTTAAAAGACTACATTGCAGTTGTGGAGACAGATCGACCATGATAGTTCAAGGGTGATGCCAGAATAGCTCGGCGCCTACAGGCGCCAAGCTATTCTGGCACCACCCTTGAACTATATCATAGTCGATTCCCATCTTGTCACAGTAAAAACCCTCTGGAGTGGGTTGCGGTGGAGTAATTTGCTATCCCGTACCTTAATCATCATCATCATCATCCCAGCATCATCATCATCATCATCAACAATAACATATAATAATAATAATAATAATGATGATGATGATGATGATGATGATGATGACGATGACGATGATGATGATGATGATAACAACAACAATGAATACTTAATAGCGCCTAACCTCATAAACTAAGGATTTAAGCGTTTAACAAAGCGCTAATTGTACAAGAATTAATATTAAAATGTTTAAGTACACACAATTGTAGACACAAATACAGCACAAGGATATAAATACACGACCAATACACAATTGCCCTTCAAACTTGCATATTATTCATTCAATGAAGATTTTGCGCTCACAGACGCAAGCCTTTAATATTCTCGGGGCGGTCCGTGGCGCAGTGGTTAAGGCGCCTGCCACCAATGCCAAAGGTGCGAGATTCGAAAACGGGTTCCGGCGTCGGACTTTTCTCCTCTGGTAAGTGTCACCGTTAATTCGGGATGACCGTCGGGGTTCTTTCTCCGGGTACTCCGGTTCTTCCACCCCCCACTCACCCCCCCCCCCCCACCCTCCCAAACCCCACACTTTGGTACCGGTTTGAGGCCACTTTACAAATTTCAAATACAAGCGATCAAAAATCTCTGTAACTTCAGTAGCTGAACTGGCCCTTCGTCTGTCTTGTACTGTGTTTGTCTTAAATGGTGTAAATCCGTGTCTGTTACGTGAGTGTGCGTGTTGGGTTTCAGTTCGCGGCGCTTTGAGTTGATTCGCTCCAAAATTGAGAAAAAGCGCCTATATAATAACGGTATTATTATTATTATTATTATTATTATTATTATTATTATTATTATTATTATTATTATTATTATTATTATTATTATTATTATAACGGTATTATTATTATTATTATCCATCGAGACCTTTTGCGGCGGAGTAGTCTAATTCATATTTTCAGAATGTATTGCTTAGTATAGGATGATGTTTTAAATCGTGTGAAGACTGTACATAATTATATAGTGTACTCACGCAGTGAATTTGTGGAGAGTAGGTCTGTGTACTCGGGATACTCCCAGTCTTCGTAGTCTGTAGAACATTCTGAAACAAACAGGTTTGGAAACATATGAGAAGGTTTAGAAACATCTATAACAATTGGCCTTTATGTTGAAATCCTCGATGGATGGATGCATGCATGCGTGCATCCATGCATCTATTCATGCAAGCATGCATCCATGGATGAACGGACGGACGGATGGATGGATAGGCGGATGGATTTAGGGATGGAGGGACGGGTCAATCAATTTCATATCCAACAAGCCGTACTTAACTCATAACCTGTCAGCTGATCATGAGTTCTCTGTCCGTTAAGCCGCACAGAAGTAGGCATGTGCCTCGATCGTTAATACTTTAAAACCTGACATTGCGACTCCAACTGCAGATATTACAACTTTTTTCTTGTCATGTCCGAAGTTTGTCACAAGCGATTTAATTTCCGCCGAAGAAAAAGCGGTGTGCATTTTGTTGATTGTTTGGTTGTTTTTTGTGTGTTTGTTTTGAGGTTTGTTGGTTTTTTGGTTGGTTGGTTGTTGTTGTTTTTTTTTTTTGGTTTTTTTTGTGTTGGTTTTTGGTTGTTGTCTTTGTTTGTTTGTTTGTTTGTTTGTTTGTTGTTTTTGTTTGTTTGTTTGTTTGTTTGTTTGTTTGTTTGTTTGTTTGTTTGTTTGTTTGTTTGCTTTTTATTTTTGTTTGTTTGCATCACCCCGCCGCCACCTACACACAAAGACGCACATTTTCCAACACTCCCACTTTCCGATGTGACATTGTCCGATCGCCGCAACCGCGGCAAGATAATTGATGAATGGTTTTCACCAGGCACGGGAGTTTGTACAGAAACGATGTACAGTACAAGAGTCATTTTCTAAAGGCCTATTTTAAGATGCGACCATTGTTTGGAAAACAAATAAACGTGTGTCCTTGAAACGTGACAGTATATAACCCCTTTCACTGCCACTGAACGCACATTGTTCCGGCCTATAAAGTCTCTGTAAATTTTCAACGCGAGAGACCGAGCTCCAGGCGTCCCATGAATAACGGATTCAAAGTGGTCTCAGCAAGAGACCCGCAATTGCGGGGGCTCATGAGGATCTATACCTCTTGTCGTAGTGTGTGTGGTGGTGTCCATTTTGTATCGGCAGCGTAGTGGTTAAAGCGACTTCTCCAGGCAATAAGAGTCCGTAGTTCGCAATATATCTCCTCCTGTATGAATGAATGTTCACGGAATGTCTTTCGATAATACTGTAACACTTTAGCTGTCGGCAGCGAATTTTTTCGTGGTGATTCCTGCGACAAAAGTCGCTACCGACAGCCGAAGGGGTTAACTTATGAAGTCTGAATGTCGCAAAATGAAAGACTTTTCTGCTCTCTTTTTATTTTATTTTTTATTTATTTATTTATTTTTTTTTTTTTGCAACCGTAGGAGAGTTAGTCAGTTAATTGGGTTTACCGCCGAGCAGGCAACTAAGGCCATCTCACGGCGGGAAACGTGTGCCTACTTACGTGAATTGTGCAAAGAAAAGCAGAAAAATATCAGTTGAGGCAAAACAACACTAGAGTCAAGACAACATTGAAAGACAACATTGCAAGACAACAATGAGAAACCGTTTTATAATTCTAATGGCCAATATTAGCAATCAGAGACCCGCCCAGGGGGGGGGGGGGGAGGGAGGGTCGCTTTAACCCTTTTCATCCGGATAGATCCATTGCTTGGAATAAATCTGAATGATGGTTCAAGGGTGGTGTCAGAATAGCTTGGCACCTTAGGCGCCAAGATATTCTGGCACCACCCTTGAACTAAAATGTTTGATCTATTTCCTAATCTGTGACGCAGCCTTCATAGGACAATAAGCAAATGTTAGCACAATCAGCCTTAGGTTGTAATGAGCTAAGTCCTCATTCACGAAGAGCTATTGATCATGGTTTATCTTTGAATTCATCGACAAATAAGCTGATCAACGAGGTCTCATTATTTTAAAAAGTCAATTCAGTTTCATTTTAAATGTCAGCGAAGGGCATTAGCAGACGACCTACGCTACATCTATTGTAACCGAAGAAAAGTTAATTAATTAGTCATTATAGGTTTAACCCATTACATCCTGAGGCTGATTTTGTAAACTTTGCTTATTGTCCTATAAAGGCTACTTTACAGATTTGGAGATAGATTAACTGTTTTAGTTCAAGGGAGGTGCCAGAATAGCTCTCAGGCTATCAGACAAATTTATTTCAAGCAATGGGTGTATCAGGATGAAAAGGGTTAACGCCCCTGAGAAGGCGACTAAAGCGTTTTATCTCACGACGGACTGAAATGATCACCACACGTTCACCTGCAAACTACGACACTACGGGAGGGAAACTGGTCGGTCATGACATTTCAAGGGTAGCGCCAATCTAATCTGGCACTACCCTTGAACTATCAGACGATCCATCTTCCACTGCTAAAACAGGTCTCAGTATAGACTCCTCCCAAATGTGTTGCACTCGAATTGAATCGAAATGAATACACTTTATTGTCCACTAAACGACATGCATACAATGGAAAATTTCCTTTGGCTCATAGAACTGCAAAAACACACAAGTAAGATATACTAATGTAACTAATCTAATACAATACATATTGAAACATATTGCAGTTTTGGCAATTGCAATCGTACACGCACACACACACGTACTTCGCTTGTAACTCATTCCAGACATGGCTCATCTGGATACTCGGCATACATTTATTGTTCTTAATTAAAGCCACGTATCCGAATGCGGCAGTAAAATGACCCCGAGCGAGTTAACTAGGTCGGGTACAACAAAAGTCGGATCTAACGAAGATTTTTCACCCAAAAAAAAACCTACAACGCCACCCCTCCCCCTCCCCCCCACCCACCCACCTCCCCACCCACCCCTCACACACATACACACACAGACCCCACCCCACCCCCACCCCACCCACCCCCACATCCCCCCCTCCAAAAAAAAGGGGAGGAGGGTTGCAGGACACAGAACAGATGTGTTTCTTTTTAACCCCTTCACTGCCGGGAAAACGTGAACACAATCCAGCTGCAAGAGACATAGATCCTCATGAGCCCCCCGAGACTGCGGGGACTCACGAGGATCTATGCCTCTTGGTGAGGCCAAGTTGTATCCATGTTTGTTGGACGATGTTAACTTTTAGTCGTTGAATAAAGGAAGATTTCAGAAGAAAACTACGTACAGTGTACGTACAGTGACAGGGAAGGGGTAGCAGCGGAAGACCTTAACTCATTCTACCCCAGACACACCACAGGAAGATAAGAATCGACCATGATAGTTCAAGGATGATACCAGAATAGCTTGGCGCCTATGGGCGCCAAGCTATTCTGGCATCACCCTTGAACTATCATTGGTCGATCTGTGTCCTGCACTGCAATGCAGTCTTCAGAGGACAGCGGCAAAATTGAAGGATTTCGGTGTTGAGGTAGAATGAGTTAAAGGAGAAAACGTGACAGCTGATTTTTGTTTTATCTCTTAACCCATAAGCTCTGAAAGACTACGACATGTTGTGATCGACCATAATATTTCAAGGTTGGTGTCAGAATAGCTTGGCTCCTCTAGACACTCTTGACACCAACCTTGAAATATCATGGTCGATCTGCCTCCAGTACTGTGATATAAACCTCAGAGGATATCTACAAAAATTTGTAAATCTCCTCCTCACGGCGTAAAGAGTTAAACAAGGCTAACATTATAAGGTGGCCCACATTACATACTAAGTTTAGGACTAGGACACACACAACACACACACGCACACACACAACACACACACACACACACACACACACACACACACACACACACACACACACACACACACACACACACACACACACACACACACACACACACACACCATGGACGATCGGCAGCGCGAGCAAGAAACTGTACAGAAACGAGCTAGAAGAGTTTGCATGAATAACATGCTTATATTGTTGGTATAACAAACTTGCATTATTATACTAGCTGTTGAAACGACATCGCAGACCATTTTCCGTGATTGGCTTCAGCGCCATAAGTAGTTTTAACTTGTACGTTGAGAGATCGTTTTCCTCAGCATAATTTCCACAAAAATGAAAAGAAAAAAAAAGTTGTATTGTAACAAATGAATGACCAGGAAGCAATCGTCCACAGCCCTTTGTCAACCATGCTTAAAGTTTGCCGCGTATTACTTGTGATTCACAACAAAACAGCATCGGCTAAGCATAACAGCTAGCCGAGTTGCCCACGTTTTGTGGTTAGCGAAGTCCAGTCTCGGCTTAAAGTCGCGTAATCTAGCGAGCGTTCTCGCGCTTTTTAGGAATTCGCAACCGGCCTATTGCCGGGACAAGGCGAACGCTACCCTATAACAAGAGACATAGATCCTCATGAGCCCTCCCTCGGCGATCCGACAAGCAGCAAGCCTTCGGCCCCACGTCGGCTTGAGGTTGCCCGTGCGCTCGGCGGGGGCTCATGAGCCTATGTTCTATTTTTCATGTTTTTGTCACACTTAAATCTATGTTCTTTAGTCTTTACGCGAATTCGGCCATCAGTGTGTAGTCGTTTCAGACGTGAAATTCGCGATCACTGGCTGATAATGCTGAACATCACCGAACACGCTAAACACGCTAACAATTATAACTTCTATTTCAAGTACGAGGACGCAATTTCTTCATTTGTCATCTAATTACAGTGAGCGACCTAATTACAATTAAAGCACACAAAATCCCCGCTTGGGAAACATTTACCTAATCGATTACTCTTGAACTTAAATTTGCTATCAAGCAGTTTGTGTAGATCTCGGATGAGGGACTAGGGTGGGTGCAGAGAGTGAGGACAGAGAGACAGACAGGCAGAGACAGAGACAGACAGAGACAGGCAGAGACAGACAGACAGACGGTGACAGTGACACAGAGAGAGGGACAGACAGACAGACAGAGACAGGAGAGACAGACAGAGACAGGAGAGACGGACAGACAGACAGGGACAGCGGAGAGAGACAGACAGAGACAGCGGAGAGAGAGAAAGACAGACAGATAGACAGGCAGAGAGATATAGACAGACAGACACACAGTCAGACAAAAAGAGACAGAGACAAAGAGATGCGAAAAGCAACACGTTAACCGTGAAACGTTCACGGCTTAAAGGGCTTCCTCACACGGAGAAACGAAACGAAACATTTCGTCGAAATGTCCGCATTTCAGACATTTCTCCAACATTTCACCGTTTCACGAAATGCGAAACGACACATTTCACGAAATAGAACTTGTCCGTATTCGCGAAACATTTCGCCGAAACATTTTACCCGTCACCCAATCAGCGCCGTCCGCTCGGTCACACCCCCAATCTGACGTCATCATCATCATCATCAGTCCCTTGCCCGAACTGGGCGTTGGGGGGACTGAAAGGCAGCAGCAACAGACAGTGCTCTCCACTGAGTTCTATTTTGGGCGGTGGCAAGCAAGTCTGGCATCTCGAGTTCGGTCCATTCTTTTATGTTTGCGACCCAACTCTTTCTCTGACGACCTCGCCGACGACTTCCTTCGAGAGTGCCTTGGAGGATAGTCTTGGACAAGGTGTTGTGTCGGGTCACGTGGCCAAACCAAGCAAGCTTGCGCCATTTCACGGTTGCCAGAAGGGGTTCATGTGGGCCCACCAGGGAAGTGACGATGCTCCGTACATATTCGTTGGTCTTGTGCTCGCGGTACGAGATGCGGAGCAACTTCCTCAGGCACTTGTTCTCAAAGGCCTGGATTTTCTTTTCTGAGTCTGCAAGCAGTGTCCAAGTCTCACAGCCGTAGAGCAGAATAGACACTACGAGGGACTTGTAAAGCCTGTACTTGATGGTGAAGCTGATGGAGTTACTTCGCCATATCCTGTCCAGCCTGGCCATTGCGGATGTTGCTGTACCTATCCTGATACGGATCTCTGCTATGCAACTACCGTCTTTGGACAGGGTGGCTCCCAAGTACTTGAAGCTATTGACCTCTTCTAGCTTCTGGCCGTTCATGTGAATGTTGCTGCTGCTGTCGCTTGTGGTGTTGATCATCACTTTGCTTTTATCCGTACTGATCTCCATGCCATAAGACCCTGCGCTACTTGAAAGTTTGTCTGTCAGGTTTTGAAGCTCACTATTGCTGCCTGCCATGAGGTCAATGTCGTCTGCGAATCGAAGATTGCACAGGGATCTGCCACCAATAGAGATTGAAGTATGGTGATCGTGGAGGGTTTCCTGCATGATCTTCTCCAGAAATATGTTGAAAAGGACAGGAGAGAGCAGGCATCCTTGACGGACACCGATCGTCGTCCTGAAGAACTCGCCTGACTGATTGTTAAGTAGAACCGCGCTGCAGGCGTTCTTGTAAAGCGCTTCTATCATTTGGATCAGTCCCTCCTCTATGTTGAACGATCTCATGACTTGCCAGAGTCCGTCGTGCCAGACGCGATCAAATGCTTTCCTGAAATCAATGAAGTTGTGGTAGAGTTCGCGCTGATGCTGCAGATGTTTCTCGATCAGGACGCGGCAGTTGAAAATCTGCTCTACAGTGCTTCTTCCAACTCTGAAGCCAGCCTGTTCTTCTGCCAGCAGTTCCTCAGCGAAAGTTTTGAGGCGGTTGAGAATGATTCTAAGCATTACTTTGCTAGGGTGACTTATCAGACTGATAGTTCTGTAGTTCTGGCACTGTTTCAGGTTTCCTTTCTTGGGGAGCGGGATCACTAGAGACTGTGTCCATTCTAATGGCCATTTCTTTTGCTCCCAGATCTTTTGACAGAGTGTAGTGAGGACCTTCGTTGTTACTTCTCCTCCATGTTTCAACAGTTCAGCAGGTACGTTGTCTACACCTGGAGACTTTCCTCCCTTCAGGCCGCGTACGGCTGCTTCCACCTCTTCAGCTAACACTGGCAGGTCTTCAGCCTTCCTGGCCCCAGCCTGGTTGTTTTGGAGGATGCTGGTGTCTGGCTCAGCCTTGTAGTTATACAAGTCTCGGCAGTACTCAGTCCATCTGTTTAGTACAGCAGTGTTTTCCGTAAGGAGTTGGCCGCTGCTGTCTTCGATGACTGTGGCTGTTCGCTGCTGAGTCTTGGTGAGGGTCCTTAGCGTTTCATAAGCCTTCTTGCTGTTGCCGTTTGCCATGTCCTCTTCCACGCTACAACACTGGTCTTCAATCCAATCTTCTTTGGCTTCTTTCATCCTCTTCCTGATCTTCTTGTTGACAAGTCTGTACTTGTTTGCTGATGTGAGGTCTTGGCCTCTCTTTTTCTTCCAGGCTCTCCTCTCATCACAGAGATCGAGGATGTCATCGGTGACCCAGGGCTGTTTGCGCTTCCTCTGCTTCCCCAGCACTTCTTCTGCTGTAGAAAGTAACACCTCTTTTATATTTCCAGCAAGGGTGTCTACGTCACAGTCCAAAGTAGCCAAGGCTGCAAATCTGCCTCCCACCTGGGCTTGGAAGAGCTCTTCTACTTCCGGGTCTTTTAGCTTCTGGAGGTCGAATCTGATGCGAGGGCTCTTGCTATCTCGTTTCAATGCCAGCTTCAACTTGAGGCTAGTAAGGACGAGGTTGTGGTCGCTGCCAATATCAGCGCCAGGAAAGGACCTCGTTTGTGCTTTGTTAACGCTGGATTTGAATCGTCGAGGCAGCAAGATGAAGTCAATCTGGTTATGGACCAGGCCTCCTGGCGATTGCCATGTCACTGTTCTTGACTTCTTGTGTGGATGGAGGGTATTAGCAACGGTGAGACGGTGACTCTGTGCGAACTCTAAAAGTCGCAGGCCTCTGTCGTTTGTTTCTCCAAGGCCAAACTTGCCAGCTGTTCCTGCCCATTGTTGGTAGGCGTCAGGGCCGATCTTTGCATTCCAGTCACCGAGGACAGTCAGAATGTCTTTCTTAGGTGTTTTCTTGATGATGTTGTCCAGTTGTTCGTAAAATTCTTCTAATTCTTCATCATCATGATCTGCTGTTGGAGCGTATACTTGAATGATAGTGATGTTGTGCGGTCGGGCGGAGATGCGGATGGAGATTAGTCTGCTTGACACGGGGGTGCAGCTGATGACAGTTCCAGCCACCTCTTTCCTTACGATAAAAGCTACGCCATGTTCGTGCTTGGTTTCTTTTCCGCTGAACCAGATTTTATGGCCTTCATCTGTTGTTGTTTCTCCGAAGCCTGTCCATCGAACTTCTGCAAGTCCTACAATGTCCCAGCGATAGCGCTTCAACTCGTGGGTGAGTTCCTTCACTTTGCCGCACTGGTAGAGTGTGCGAACGTTCCAAGTTCCGATAGTTATTCCTTGCGTGGGCAGCTTGATGGTGGGTTTGGTTCCAGTAACACACTTGTCGCCCCCACCCTGGAGACCTCCAATGGGGTGCGCGGTCGTTGGTGATCCGGGCCCCGACCGATCCGGCATGTTATTCTTATTCTGTTGCTTGTCCATCAGTCCTTTCAATGGGCTTAGGCGAACTTGGCGGCGCCCGTCTCCTCTCCAAGTATTTCAACTGACTGAGAGACGCGTCAGCCCCTCACAACGTTTCGCACGCCAGCAGAAGCGGTTACCGGGGTGTGGCTAGGTAAAGGACCTGGAGCCAGCTGTGAGAGTTGAGTGCCATGTGAAGACCAGTGCTCCCGCCTGCCCCAAGAGGCGCTGCTGGCTGAAAAGTCAAAGGTACTACTTCTCCATGAACACTCTACAACCCCAATCTGACGTCATTCAAGCCCAAACACTGAGGACTGCAACGGTAAAGCGATGCCGTGGAGTCAGGTCTATTATGGCTAGAATTGCGTGATGTGACGCACGAATCTTTAAGATTTAAGCGGAGAATCATTTTCGAAATTGAATCTATCAAGTATCATCACTAAAGTACCACCAAAATATGATTTTAGGTCAGTTTTCTGAACCCCACTTTCATCGGCTGCTCTGCGAAGCCGCCTACAAGATGGCGGCTATCGCTTTTGAGACGGCGGCATCTTCGATTCACTTGAACCAGCCTTGTTTACGCATTCAAAAGCGCTTACGTTTATTCGATATGGTCGGCAATTCACTTTAATTGTGTAAGTGAAGGCACACATGTCTTATATGTTTAGTTTTTAAGCGTCAGTAGTCAGAAATATGACCCGATATCCACCGATACAAACCAGAGCATGTGTCAGTGAACAGTTACTTCCCCTGTACCAGGCGAAATGAATTTTCACCGCGTTTCTGCGTGTGCGGAGAAGGCATTTCGATGCAATGAAAATGTTTCGTTTCTTGTACATTTCGTTTTTCCGTGTAGGGAAGCCTTTGGTCCACAACGAAGGTGATTTCAAAGAAGGGGCATCGAATGGGGTCTGAACAAAGTTTGACCCCAGCTGGGTTCGAATCCGTGACCTCACCTTGGGCGAGAGTTGAACGCTCTACCAACTGAGCTACACAGATCCTCCGCGGCAAAAGTAGGCCAAGGAATAGTCTGCATGACCTTTAAATTTACAGAAACACTGACCTAAATATACTGAAATACGAAACACTGAAACAGCGATCCGACAAGCAGCAAGCCTTCGGCCCTACGTTGGCTTGAGGTTGCCCGTGCGCAGGCCAGCTCAGACCGACGACGGCCCGAGCATCTTTTGCTCGCCGGTTAAACAAGAAAGGGCTAATGGGACAATAAACTGCACAAATGTAGTCCCAGTTTCATCTTGCGCCTACGCTGGCGTCACAAACACGACACCTACACACTAATTAAGAGGAAAAGACCTTTTCAGAGAAGGGTTCTTAGATGGCTGCTGTGCGAGCCATAAAGCGAAAATAAAGATTAATTGACACGCGAAACTCCGTGCAGCTCTTGTATGTGTATTGTTATAGCGTGTTTTGTGATGACAAAACAATTGTCACAAAGTTTGTTTCACACTCCTTGAATCCTCTTTCACTTCACACAGCGGGGTTTCGTCTTCTGCTTGCAATAGTGAGGTTTCGTTTGCAAGGAACGATGCGCAACAACGAACGACTCGCAACAACGAACGACTCGCAACAACGAACGACTTGCAACAAAGAACGAATCGCAACAACGAACGACGCGCAACAACGAACGACTCGCAACACCGAACCGCACTCGCAACAACGAACCACTCGCAACAACGAACCACTCGCAACAACGAACCACTCGCAACACCGAACGACTCGCAACAACGAACCACTCGCAACAACGAACCACTCGCAACAACGAACCACTCGCAACGCGCAACAACGAACGAGAGCAAAATCACGCCGGGCAGGGCAAAACATCCAAACATCTACAAGAGGCACAGATCCTTATGAGCCCTCCGGGCTCACGAGGATCGATGCCTCTTGGAGATGTTTGGAGTGTGGTCTATGCTTATGGAACAAGCTGGTTATCCGCCGTGATTTCGCTCCTGTTTGTTGTTGGTAGTCGTTCGTTTCAAATGAAACCTCCCTAATCTCTGTCCCTGCCTCTACTTTCCTAAAGCGAAAGCAGTGCATCCCTTTTCACAGTTCGTCTTTGGGTAAATGGTTGAATCGATGAGCGCAGTTGCGGTGCGTTACGGTTCGTAGACGTTTCGGCTATACAAAAAGGCAGCCGTCGATTAAAATAACAAACTCCGACATTGCCGGTCCCAAGCCCGGATGAGAAAGGAGGAGGGAAAACCCACGTCAAATCTACAAACCACCATGCTACAATTGCTGTTAACCATGCCAAAACTACTAGTCCCCGATCACTTCAGTGCCAGTGGGACAGTAAACTGGAAAGAACAACAACAACAATAAAATAACAACTATCAGTCGGTCAAATTTGCGCCTAGAGCCTAGACAGCAAGAAGAGTTCGTGTGGTTGCTATCGACCGACTGAAAACAGCGCCATAGTCAGTACGCCAACCGAATGCAGCAGCCAGGCCCTTTCACCGGGGTTGCCATTCACCCATTGTGTCCCATGTACGAAATACCCACATTTTGGAGTTGTCCTCTGAGGACTGCATTGCAATTCAGGAGACAGATCGACCATGATAGTTCAAGGGTGGTGCCAGAAAAGCTTGGCGCCTCTAGGCGCCAAGCTATTCTGGCACCACCCTTGAACCACCATGGTCAATCCATATCTTGCTGTGGTGTGTCGGGACTGAATCGGTTAAAACCCGAATTACTACCTTGAACGCGCACGATATCCGCTTTTAACGACGATTTGTTCTATCATAACGTTCACGAGCTAATCGAAGAATTTTGTGACAACTGTCACACTGTCACAAGCTTTATTACAAACTGATAATTCAGGCACAACGTGCACCGCAAAGGCAAAAGACATTAGCTCATTCGAGACAAGCCGCGTATCCTGAGGCGGCACGTCTCGAATGAGTTAAGTTAATTTCTGTGAAAAGCAAGATTCTCACTGTATTATAATGAAAATGTCTCTTTTCACAAATAATGGACTATGTTTTTTGCCTGCTCGGGGCAACGCGGTTCTCTTCTCCCCCGCCGGTCCTTTCCTTGGTCGTGCGGATAAACTCATAACTGGTTGGCGTAGAGAAAGAATGGTCTGTCTCAAACATTTCCGATTTTGACTTAACTCATTCGAGACGTGCCACCTCCGGATACGGCGGCTTAAGCCGCGTATCCAGAGGCGGCACGTCTCGAATGAGTTAAAGTGCCCGGGCCGATACTTCAGTCCGGTTGCACGTGTGTCCACTGGGGGATACGGGGTTAATTCGCATGCTTTTACTGTTCCTATGGGCAGTGCTTCCAGCACTTCGCAAATACCTTTGACAGAAAACGAACAATTGCCGGGACCTAATCCAACACAAAAATAAGTTGGCGGTTCATAATTTGGACAGCACGACAATGGCATTAAACCGTCTGTGTTGCGTTACGTCGAGGGTTTCATCGTGGTATTGTAGTCCGATGAAGATGAGTATCAGACCGACGCGCCGATCTAAGCGTTCAGACGAAAGACATACGAGAGATTCGTGCGCGATAACAGAATTGTGGATTGGCCAGCTGATTAAACATGACCTGGGGGGGGGGGAGGTGGAGGGGAAAGGGGGGGAGGGCGGTAATGGTTCTAGGAGACAGGCAATGAGACATTAAACCCTTGTTATATTTAGGATGCTGACCAATCACAGTGTCGGAAAACGTTGTGATGGTCGGTCTACGGACCTGTCAAAGGACTAGGTCTGTGTAACGTTGATTCATGTGACTTCAATGGTTGGCCAAAATGCCAGAGGGTTTTTCCGTGCTATTTATAACAATAAACAAAATACGTACATTTACAAGCAGAGTTTGATATAAACCATAATACACCGATTTTTTATGAAAGCTGTCAAGTAGGTACAGCAAAACGCCTAAAAAATAGTCCCTCACGGCTGAGGAAACTGCTCCGGAAGAACCCATGACTGTGAAGGGAATTCCATCAGGTGAAAGTTTACCTAATCACAACTTGAATTGTTTATTTTTTCATATGATGATGTTCATTCTTATTGTGATTATATTTCACACGTCCACTATAAATAACTTGATAGACAAGTCATGATTAAAAACGATCTTGCGCACTGACTTTCGCGGTCATATGAAAAATCAACTTCCACCAACGTCATTGAGTGAGCTGAGAAATGGCAAGAGTATTTCGAAGCGAACAAAGTAGGCTAAAAGGAAAAGGAGCGACTGCACGACAATTCCTTTTGCAAGCCTGAAGGCGGCGGCTAGCTGCTGGATCAACGCTAATACATTTACCCCGAAGACCGCATTTCCCAAACTTTAAAGTGTCACCTGACGACAATAAACTATATGGCGGGAGATGGATCGACCGTGATAATTCAATGGTAGTGCCAGATTAGCTTGGCGCCATTAGGCGCCAAGCGGCTGCCAGTGAATTATTACGGCCGATCCATCTCCTGTTGTAGAGTGTCTGGGCCAAATGGGTGAATTATCTAGACAAACACGTGTACGCCCGATATGCAAGCGGGTCATTTGACCCACGTCGGCTGCGTCCTGCGACGAGCTGCCCGAGGACCTTCTACTTACTGGGCGATGAGGCAGGGGACGAGAGGAGAAATGTCATCTTTCACCATCAATATCATGAAGCTATGATCATCTGTGTGCTTGCGGGTTTGTTAAACCCTTCAGTGCCGAGAAAATTTGAACCCAACCCGACTGCAAGAGACATAGATCCTCATGAGCCCCTGCAGTCGCGTAACCCCTTAGTCACGTAATTGACAGGTGACATCGCATAAGGGAGGTCGTACACAACAGGTTCTGCTGTTGCCGTCTCTGCATTATATCACAGCGCATGTCTATCACACCGTCTACGAGCTCTGTTCGGACGCCATTACCTGTTGCTCGGTGCTTCACAATATTAACCCTTTGGCTGTCGGTATAGTGGTCTTTGTCGCGATGAATCCTGCAGGAATTAACCTATTGCCTATGAGCGCATCATCAGCTTGTATCAATTGACTGGCATTTTGGGATGACTCTAGCTTCCAAGTGCCAAAGGAATATTACAGCCCTACTAAGTTGGGCTTTCTCGTAGCGCCGTGTTATCATACATTTTTCGTCAGATAAAGCCTTTAAATTTACAATGCGCAAAAGGCCATCGGGCCGACGTCGGCCGCGTCCTACGTCGGCCCGATGGCCTTTTACGCATTGGGTTTGTGTCAGCTACAATTCATACCTTGCGATATTTGATTTTGGGGGTACTCGAGTTTCATGCGTCATGTCTCCAAGAGTTAACAACGGAAAATAATACGGTTTGCAGAGATTACCTTGTTTGGTGTGTTCGTTTTCGTGTCATGGTTTGTTAAGTACATAAGATAGCTACGGTTCCATAAGCACGAAACCGAACCCCGGACACGGCAATACAATTTTCCTTTAACAGTTGCGTCATCTTCGTTCTAGTGGGATGCGAATTCAGTTACGCGTCGGGCATATGAAAACAAACAAATATAACAAGATGAGGATTCCATCCCAAAGTCTACCGTATTGTTTGGAGCTCACGTGCGTTTTTCTTTTAGGAACATTCATATTTCATACTTTTAAGCTTATTTTTCTTATCCATTTCCCTCCTCTCTAAGCCAACCTCTGATCAACACACACGCCGGCGCACACAAATAAAGACAGACACAGGGAGCTTCCCGCCATTAGTACGCTCTGTGGGCTGGAGTAGCGACAGGAATTCTGAAGAAGAAGAATAACACGAGCAGCAACTAAATGACGTCATTATAAGCTTCACGCAATGGCATCGCTGGTCTCACGACGCCGTGTACACTGACGTCATTTTTATCTTGTTACTTCTTTGCCAGACCATGAGCCCCGCCCGCATATTCTGTCCTTTGCATTGTACGGAACGCGCTCCGATCCATCCCATCCTAATGTCTACCGTATTTTCAATACGGTAGGCAAAAAGGACTTGGACGAACTTTCTTGTTTCGCACCCATTTCGGATTCGGATCGAACTCGTATCGAATTTGTATTTATGGAAGTGTAGCATCAAGACAGCATCATCTTGCTTTATCCTGCAATAAAAGATTCATCATCATCATCATCATCATCATCATCATGTCTAGTCTCTGGCAGTTCCTGCCTCTGTGTGTCTGTGTGTCCCGCCGTGAGATGGCCTTAGTTGCCTGCTCGGCGTTAAACCCAAATAACCTAACCTGTCTGTGTGTTTGTCTGTGTGCCTGTGTGTCTGTCTGTGTGCTTGTCCGTCTGTCTGTCTGTCTGTCTGTCTGTCTGTCTCTCTCTCTCTCTCTCTCTCTCTCTCTCTCTCTCTCTCTCTCTCTCTCTCTCTCTCTCTCTCTCTCTCTCTCTCTCTCTCTCTCTCGTTCTTGTATACCCGGATATAGCACCGTCCAGACATATTGCTCTAGAAATATACACGTGGGGGTGGTAAGAGAGAAAGCGTCGAAAGGTTCAAGCTGAACTTCAAATGACCAAAACCTCTTTAACGGGCAAGGGGCACAATTAGCACGGCGTTTTCTTTACGGGGGTTGTCTCCCATCCCACTTGTCGGGGATTATCTCCCTGGATTTGCCAGCCCAGAACGAGGTTTGGCGCGCAGTAGCATTGATTTTCCCGGAACCTCAGACTGAGGGACAGCTGGCGCCTATCTCGGCTAACGAGAGACATAGATTCACATGAGCCCCTGCGAAAGCATGGGCACATGTAACACTATGTCTCTTGCTGATGGATGGGACTGGATTATGGAATGGGCAGTAACATTGATGTTCCCGGCAGCATTTGCGCTCGTTTTTCTACATCCGGGACCTGAATGACGATGGGGCACGCTGGGAAGACAGCACAATGGCGAGAAATTGGGAAATATTCGTTCATTCCAGCGCAAATTTGGTCACAGTCAGTCTTTCTCAGATTTTGTTTAGGGTTGATTCAAACTAAAGGTCCTTTCAAAGACTTATTCTATTATTTCATAATTTTCTTTAAATTTTTTTAAAGAATAGATCTTAAAACTTTGTGTTACATAGCTGCACCTTCCGCTGATCTGCAATAGGCGTAGATTGTCAAGCCCTTGCAGGTGAATGGGGCTCACGATAATCTATGTCTTGCTGGCATACGTCGGCCACATTCACATTCTCAGAATGCAGCACAGAACCTGTTTTGAACGACCGCCCTAATAAGAGATCACCTGTCACTGAAGACCACCATTTACAGTCACCTAAATGATGGTCGTTAATGACAAGGGACACATTTTTCCTTTCCAGACTTTTCCTGAGAGAGCATCCGCACTTTTTTGTGCAAAAAAGGTATTAAAACTGTATTAACCATTTTTTTGCGTGTCGGTGGCGGTTTTCGACGCGATGATTCCAACAGGAATCATCGCGACAAGAACCGCCACCGACACGCGAAGGGTTAATCTCGTAATGACTTCCGAGTTGATCATAATCACCCAACAAAAAACTCTTCCTGACGATGACGCACTCGCAGGGGGCTGAGGATATATGTCTCTTGCAGTCTGATCATGTACACTCTTTCTCGGCAGTGGAGGAGTTAAACTGAGGAGGGTCTTGGGCATTTGATGGAGGATTTATTCGGGGGCGGACAGGAAAAGCTGTGGGATCCCCGCAAATCGGCGGTAACGTGACCCACATAACAATTGACCCCGCCAGCGACTGCGCGAGATGGTCCAGATAAAGGGCAAGTAAATCATAATCATAGGCCGTTACCTCCCTTATGGGGCCTGTTTAGGAAGACTAATTTACGAGTAAAGAGACGAGATTAAGTAGGAGGTGTGGTAAGGCCAGGCAAGTGGCGAGGTGCGTGTGATGTCCACACAGGCAGTAGATCTCCACACATTTCCCAGAAATTCCCAACTACGAAAATAACACGCTTAGACAATTTATTGTGTTTGTACTTTCCCTTTCTAAGCATGTTTCTTTCTCTCTATTTTTTCTTTTTCTTCTTCTTTTTACTTTTTTTTTTCTTCTTTATTTCTTTTTTTTTTAATAATTGTGTTACACTCTTGGCATTTACCTCACAGTCTGGATTTTGTATTACACATTTATTAAGTTTGTTTCGAAACATTTTGTAAAATATTGCCTGAACAAATTACGAAATAGTGTGAATCAATAATGTGTGCAGTCAAGTTTGTTCCTAACAAAGTCAGATATAGAAAAAGTCGGATATTTAAAAAATACTGTCTAGGGGCACTAACAGTCTCTTTTTCTAAACCGTGAATTATTTCCCTTAAAGATTCGCTTATAAAAACAGAACATTTGGTACCAGTGGCGTTTTGTTTGGTTTAAGGTTCACCGCATGCAGTAATTGTGTGTGTGTGGATAAGACTCATGTATCATCGGCAAAATTAACCCTTTTCGCGTCGGTAGCGGTTTTTGTCGCGATGATTCCTGTAGGAATCATCGCGACAAAAACCGCTACCGACGCGCAAAAGGGTTGATTCACTTTGACAACACACAACTTTATAGTTTCCATGTGAAGGTGACGACATAGCACAGCTAACGCGCAAAAGGCCGACATCGGCCGACGTCGGCCCGCTGGCCTTTTGCGCGGCATCGGGTTTCAATTTGTGTCCACGTAATAGCAGCGTTAAAAGAGAGATTTTATTGGAAGGGAGGGGGGCAGTAGCAGAATGCCTAATGTGTTACGTTCCAGTCTTTTCAAAAATTAGATAACGGGGTGCGGTGGGGTGGGGGTTTCGGGGGGCGGGGGGGGGTGGAGAGAGGGGGGGGGGGCGGGGGGGGGGGGGGTCAGGTGATGAGTGGTAGTCGTCCAGCCTCGTAAAAAATAAATCTCAAATTTAACCCCTAAACTGCCGGGGCAAGGCGAGCGCTACCCATCTGCAAGAGACATAAACCCTCATGAGCCCCCGCAGTCGCAGGGGCTCATGGGGATTTTATGTCTCTTGTTAGTCCTGTGTTCTTTGTGCCCACGTTTGGGTCCAATTTTCATGTGCGTTCTTCACGAAATCCGCGTGCACTGGCAGTCAGGAGGTTAAATCAAAATCTGTATGATTTTTTTTTTTTAATCTCTATGGATATGGGGAAGGGTCAGGGGATACCTGACACACACCCCACCCCCTCTATACATTTATTTGCGGGTTCCAGCACCCACCCCACTCCCTACCCCCGCTCTCACCCCCAGCCTCCACCCCCGGGGGATCTTACGCCAGTGCCTATGGAATAAAAAGTCATGTCAACAGGAGGGCACTGATCGTCATGTACGCCCGCAATCTACGGCTGTTTATGCCGCTTGCCTTTGGGTGGTGCATGTTGACTTATTCTTGGCATGCGATGCGCGTTTATGGAGCTCATCAAAAGAATATTTTCGGGATGCGCCGGCTTGCGCCGGGTTTAGCCACTTTGATGAGTTTCTTTATAAGATTCTAGCGCAAGTCAATAAATTTCTAACGCTCGGCTTGGTCGGTCTAAATCGAAGCTTTTTGCAGAGTCTGCCTGGCATCAGTGGGAGGGACCCCCCGTTGCATAAAATGATATGTGACTAGAACAGCGTCGCTTAATGTGTAAACAGGCTTTTTATTTGTGGAAAATGTCCGACTATTAAGCTCTTCACATTAACCAGGTTGTGTTTACTAACCCCTTGGCTGTCGGTAGCGTGTTTGGTCGAGATGTTTCCTGTAGGAAAAAGGCATAGATCATCATAGGCCCTCGCAACTGCGAGGTCTCGTGAAGCTGGATCTATGCATCTAGCAGTTGGATCGCCTTAGCTTTTTCTCTGCGATGAAGGGGTTAAAGAAAGGTATTTCTGCTTGTTATGTAGCAGTAATAATAATAATAATAATAATAATAATAATAATAATAATAATAATAATAATAATAATAATAATAATAATAATAATAATAATAATAATAGCAACAACAACAATATGTAATAACGAAAATGTATATGGCGCTGAACATCCTAAGAGCAGTACGCGCTTCACAATAGCTAGTGAAGAAGAAAAATAGATAAGGTATGAACAGTACATCACTTTACAGTCAGCTCACACACACACACAGACATTATGGCGCGCGCACGCACACACACACACACACACACACACACACGCGCGCACGCACGCACGCACGCACACACACACACACACACACACACACACACATGAACACACCGCACACACAGACATTGTGGCGCGCACGCACAAACACGCACAAACACACACACACACACACGCACACACGCACGCACGCACGCACACACACACACACACACACACACACACACACACACACACACACACACACACACACAGAGTTGTGATAATCATTACTTCCTCCGTTTTATGTCGTGGAGGAGTTGCATTAAAATCATTTGCCCGGAGAGAGAGGGGGGGGGGGGTGGATTTGGAAATAAGGGTGCAATTACGGGGCATATATGGATCGACCGAAAGCAACGTATACAAAACGTACAGTTAGGTAACAGCTCAGTAGGGATTTTCGCAACCGCACGCCCGCCTTTCACTCGCGCGGACCGCGCGAGTGAAAGGCGGGCGCGCGGTTGCGAAAGTCCCAAAGTTTCTATCATTGTTATTCCCACAGGAAAAGCTATAGTTTTCCCTTGTTTTGCCTTGTCAGTGTTGATTTCGAGTTTTCTATTGAGCCAGTTGATATTTTGGTACAGTGCGAGGCATGGCTCAAGCATACTTGATTTAGGGCAAGCCAAAGAGAGGTATGGCCCACGTCAGTGACACACACACAAAAGAGGTCCAAAGATAAATGTGCCAAACAATGCGCATATGAGGTAAGCCATACCTGGGTCGAATTACTCGTAGAATTGCAAAAGCTAGTACCTGCTTTTCAGAGTCCTAGCGACTTTGTTTTTTAGCTATTTTCAGTCTTAGCCCCACGCAAAAATCTCGCTTCAGTGCAGAGGGTTGCAGTTGCAGGAGGGCGGAAACCAGTTGCAAGAAACTTTTCCACCGACTCCAGTAACTATCCCTCTGCATTGCAGCGATAATGTTTTACTTGGTAATAAAATTAGGTCAAACGAGAACACCTAGGACTGTGACAAGCAGTTGCTGGCTGTTGAGAATTACGCGCAATTCGACCCGGATTCCGACGCGCACAGAAGTAACTAAAGACACGCCCTTTAAATTAACCTGAACTTTCTCGGCAGCAAAGTCAGTAACTTCTTAATTGCGCTTTTGGCCTCTACCACAGATTTGAAGCAAATTCGTTCAGTTCGTTGACTGACGGAAAAACGAGACCACGATCCAAACGCAAGAGGCATAGATCTTCATGAGCCCCCGCAATTGCAGGGGCTCATGGGGATCTGTACCTCTTGCTAATACCAGTTTCATGGAACGGCCGGGGCTCTTTGGCATTGAATTTACAAAGTCTGCGTCAAGTGGCAGTTAATGGGTTAGCTTGTGTCGTATATATAGCACTTCACACTATAATCAGACTTTATCCAACGCAAATATATATGTATGCGTTTCAGCCCACTTAATCAAATTTGAAATACAAACGACTTTGAATTTCCAAAAACTACAGTAGCTCGCTTGAGCTTGCCCTTAGCACCACGTGAATGTTCTGTGTTTATGTACAGTGTGTGAGTGAATGCGCGTGTTTCACGTGAGCGTGCTTGTTGGGTTCAGTTCGCGGCGGCGCTTTGAGCCGATTTTCAATTGGGATAAAGCGCCTATTTAATGCGCTTATTATTATTATTATTATTATATATATATATATATATATATATATATATATATATATATATATATATATATATATATATATATATATATATATATATATATATATATATATTATATATATATATATATATATATATATATATATATATATATATATATATATATATATATATATATATATATATATATATCTAATAAGCGATGCAGTCACAAAAGGACAGCTGATGTCCTGATGACACAATGCAAGCTTACCAGCCTGGATTTCCATGGCATTAGCACAGCATTCTCAGAATTTATTGAAAAATTATGTCCCTTGGAGCTACTCTGATTGAGTGCATTTTTTGGCTTGGGCGACGCCTTTGTTATAAGTAATGAATAATTGTACCACAAAATTGCCTAGGTGTTGCCTTTTCAAAATTAGTCAGTCTTCTTCCACTGAAACACCCCATAAAGCTTTAGGGATGCAATCCACGCTGGCCTAGTGGTTGCTACCAGTCAAATTCTGGAGGCGGCTTCTAGTTTATGCGTTGTGTTTGCAATTTCAGGTTACGCCGTATGCCTACCTGATGAGACCCACCTTGGGTCGAAACCGGTCGTAGGCGGCAAAATCTTAAATTTATCCAGCAGGTCCAAGATCTGTTTGGGAATATTCATGCACTAGCCTCCCCTCTCGGGGGGAGGACTGGATATTCTCCAGCGGGTTGCGGGGCGCCTGGGGGTAGTCCCTATTACTGGCCACACAGGGCAATTGCTTCCGGTGCATGTAGTAACTTTTCCGCCAGAAATAGTTCAAAAAATTTCCTCCCTTTTTGCCATTTTTTTAGGGTGTAAAACTTCAATTGTGTGCCTTTTTTGGCGTTTTGAGCAACAAAAGGCATGACAGGTGGTGTGAAAAAGAGCAAAATCTGGGTAATTTTAGTCGACCTAGTGTGTTCATGGGAGCCTAATTGGGGCATGTGCACGGTTGTATGCAGGCTTGCAGACGACAGTTTTGTCATAGGGTACTTAGTGCATTTGAGTGTTGTGAAAAATGCTAACTCTTAATTTTTTTTAAGAATTGCTGAAATAGCTTCTCCTGGGATGTGCTTCACGTGGATTTTTTGTTTTGGCAGAAAAGTTCTTCCTTCATAGTTTTATGCTGCAAGAGGCTAACAGATAACAGTGTGTGAAAAGGGGGAGTAACCTAATTGCCCTGTGTGGCCACTTTATGTAGTAGGTGTTCAGTGGAAGGCTCAAAAGATCTTATAAGCGATGCAGTCACAAAAGGACAGCTGATGTCCTGATGACACAATGCAAGCTTACCAGCCTGGATTTCCATGGCATTAGCACAGCATTCTCAGAATTTATTGAAAAATTATGTCCCTTGGAGCTACTCTGATTGAGTGCATTTTTTGGCTTGGGCGACGCCTTTGTTATAAGTAATGTATATATATATATATATATATATATATATATATATATATATATTATATATATATATATATATATATATATATATTATATATATATATATATATATATATATATATATATATATATATATATATATATATATATATATATATATATATATATATATATATAATATGGATCCAAGCAGCAGTGAAATACTTAAAATGTGAAGAAAGGATCCACATACACCACATACATTCGCTGAGAAGGCGAAAATTTGTGCATAGAATAAAAGTGTAACTCCTCCTAAACTGCGGAGTACATATTAAGTATATATATATAAAAATAATAATACAAAATTATATATCTATTATTTTATATATATATATATATATATATATATATATATATATATATATATATATATATATATATATATATATATATATATATATATATATATATATATATATATATATATATATATATATATATATATATATATATATAGATATATAATTTTGTATTATTATTTTTGTATTATTATTATTATATTATATTGATGATGAAGACGATTATTATTATTATTATTATCAATATTACGACGAATAATGTTGTGTCGCACGATTTGTCCTGCATAGGACTCTTGATTAGGAGGGTCATGACGCAGGGAGCGTCGCAAATCGAAAAGAACCTTGAATTAGGCGCCTCAAAAAACAAAAACAAAAACTCATCTCCAAAATAAAGCACACTAATATAATTTGGGTCGGCATTACGTAGATTTTCATAAGACCCCGCGACAAGCGAGGCACATGAGGTTCTATGCCACAAGCGTATGGATACTCTCTGGAATCTACGTGAATTCCATTTCCACAGAGCTCACCGAAAAGCCTCACAATTATGGAAAACCGACGAAATCCGAAAATCTTCAAGATGGCTTCACGGCTGCAAAAGGCATAGAACCTCATGAGCCCCGCAAGCCTGCGGGGGATAATGAGGTTCTATGCCTTTTTCGGATGCTTGTCGTTCGTTACAGGAACGAGGGAGACTAGAAACGAATGACAGACGAAGTCAGTAAACCAGAGAAAACGTGAACAGGAAATGACGCATAGACAGTAGGTGCGTGACTGATGTGAGCAAGAGGCATAGATCCTCATGGGCCCCAGCAGGCATGCGGGGGCTCATGAAAATCTTTGCCTCTTGCAGACGACCATCGCTCTTTGCTGGAGTGATGAGACCTGAAACAAATGACAGACGGGCCTCCACATTCTGAACTCATGCGTGGACCAAAACCGTCTCTCTCCTGATGAGGGGACTACATGTCGTGAATATTAATCAGCCGCGCACTCTTTCTCCGCAGTCGTGGACGGGATAGAAGGCCCAGTGAGCTCTTTGCTTTCGCGTTTCTGAAACACTGATGAAAAATGGTTCATAGCTTCTGCCGGGTCCTCTATGACTTTTGCAAGCCTCGAAGTAAAAACGTCATATGAATTGACAATAGTTCCAATGTTATTCCGCGTAGTCCTTGTAGAGGCCTTGTAGAGAGAACCTCTTGTACATATGTGGAAGGTTTGAAGACCAGCATAATTATACAGTAGATCCTGCTGTGGGCGACCACACATTTTTTGCAAGAAAAACTGGTCTTAAAAGACAGGTCTTCTCTCAAAAGAAGTCATGAAAGGCAAAAAGTGCTACCTGTCATTAACGCTTTCAATGTAGCTGACAGACTGAGTTTTTGCAATCTTTGTTAATTAAAGACCAATATAAATAAATAATAAATAATAATAATAAACAAATAAATAAATAATAATTACGGTATTTATAATGCGCTTATCTTATAATAATTATAACTCTAAGCGCGCACTCACAACTCACGCAAGCATGCGCACGCTTTAGACAACGACTCACGTACCACAAATAGTGAAATACATTACGACAGTCAGCTTGGGGTGGGGAGTGTGGTGGTATAGTGCTAGAACTGTTGAAAGAGGTGAGTTTTGAGGGCGGACTGGAAGGAGGAGAGAGAGTGTTTCTGACGGAGAGAGAGTGGGAGAGTGTTCCAGGTGGATGGACCGTATACTGAGAATATACAATACCCCTCAGGGGAATCACAGCTCTGGACAGACAAGCAGTTAGATCCCCTTCCCCCGCCTATCAGGCACCCAATCGCCAGCCCACAGAGAAATAAGCAGGTATAGAACAAGACGATCATTTCCATCCTCAAAAAGAATGGATCAGGTCTCTTATATAACCCATGTCTTTCTCCGGAACTTAGGAAGTAGGCAGGAGAAACATACATACACAAACATGAAGGTGCGCTACTATATGTGGTCGGATAAATACCCTGATTTCTCACAGTATATGCACAGAACATTACACAACAATGTAACGATACAAATTTGCCTCGAGTTATAGATACTCACGAACCAGATAGGTGAGGCTAGCGCTGGTAGAATTGTAAACAATTGTTTACAATTCTACCAGCGCTAGCCTCACCTATCTGGTTTGTGAATACCCCTCAGGAACATGGATTCAAAGTGGTGTCAGCAATAGGTATAGATCCTCATGAGCCCCAGTATTTGCGGGGGTTCATGAGGATCTATACCTCTTGCAGTCAATTTTTCTGGGCAATGGAACGCGGTTAAAAACTGCCACATGTCACCACAGCCATCTAAATGATGGTTTTTAGTGACAGGTGAATTTTATCGAAGGTGTTCGTTCAAAACAGGTTCTGCTACAAAGCTCCTCCGACTGACGAACACAGGCGTAATTTGGGCCAGATATGTTGCACAAATCCTCACTAGCCCGTTGATATCAGTCTATGCCTCGCAATCGTAAGGCTTTTCTTGTAGTTCCTACGCAGGCAAAATTTCAGCTAGCTAGTCCATGTTTGTGGTAATACAATGAAATCTTGCTTTTCATAAAAATGAACTTACTGTCTTTTGCCTTCACAGTAAGCAACAGACCCTCGAGCTGACTTCGGCCGCAGTGGGCCCACGCACGGACGTGTGCGTGCCCACTGCCACCGTCGTCGGCCCGAACACGTGTGCTTACTGGTCGTGCACTCAAATTTAGACGACAGGAACGCTGACTGGAATGAAAATAAGCAGGCCAATTAGGTTGTTTGGACAGTCTGTCATTTTCTGGATGCTCCTGTTTGATTTCTTTCTTATTTTTTTCGGTTTTTATTTCTGTCCTTTTAATAATGAAGCCTAAACATGCCAAGGACCACGGGTTGTGTATTTAAAGTCAATCTAACTTCAGCGGGGGGAAAAATGCTGTGCAAGGCTGCATACGGACAAAACACTAGCGGCAGCAAGAGGCGCACACATAGCAACATGACTCGAGCCAGCGAAAGACATACGGAGATTCTCATGAGACTCGTAGATTCTCATGAGTCCCCGCACCATAACGAGGCCCATGAAGTTCTAGGTCTCTTGCAGGTGCTGGGAGTGTTGTCTATAGCCTCTGTTTGTACAGGCGGGTTCTCCACTCTTGTTTTACGCTTCTTGTAGTTGGGAAGTGAAAGGATTAATCCTTTGGCTGCCGAAAGCGCTTTTTGTCGCAATGATTCCTGCAGGAATCATCGCGACAAAAACCGCTATCGACAGCCAAAGGGTGATTTTGTACTTTGTACTTGGAATGAAGGGGGGCGGGAGGGGGAGCGAGGGGACGGGGGGGGGGGGGGGGATAAAAGTCTCTCATAATGCTAGTGATATGTTTCCGCGAAAGTTTGTTCCTAAGCGACGGCGAGATTATCAGCTACAGTGTTGATTAACTGTTCGCTAACTGGCCCCAAAACAATACTGAGTGATAACAAGGTTGTCCCCTTGAGGCCATCTTAAAGATTACTGCCATTGTCCCACCATTCCTTTTGGAAATATGTATGCAAACCAAGGGGAATCACAGCGCTGGACAGACAACAGTTAGATCCCCTGCCCCCACCTATCAGGCACCCAATCGCCAGCCCACAGAGAAATACGCAGGTATAGAATAAGACGATCATTTCCATCCTAACTGGAAATGATCGTCTTATTCTATACCTGCGTATTTCTCTGTGGGCTGGCGATTGGGTGCCTGATAGGTGGGGGCAGGGGATCTAACTGTTGTCTGTCCAGCGCTGTGATTTCCCTTGGTTTGCATACATTTCTGCCAGCGCTAGCCTCACCTATCTGGTTTGTGAGTTTTGGAAATATGTGTAGTAAATTTCCACCGGCCCGAACGGACCGGTTCTTCCAGAATGTTCTAGACTAGATAAGAACGTGCACGAGCCGTGTGTCCACACACTCGAAATGTGCTGCACTGGGATACGCGGCTTTATGCTGCGTATCCGGATGCGGCATGTCTCGAATGAGTTAAATTATTTCCCATTATGAAACGATAGTGGGAGACATATCGACCATTATACGCTACCCACAATAAGTTACGGACCACCCTGAACAATGGTCTTGAATTCAACAAGACATTCTTGTTCAAGTGAAAAATTTCAAAACAGATTATTAAAATTTGACAGAACTGTGTTTATATCAAATCATGACTAATTTCCAGGTGGTCCGTAACATATCGTGAGTGGTGTAGTTCAAGCCGGATTAAATACTAACCCTTTGGCTGTCGGTAGCGCTTTTTGTCGCGATGATTCCCGCAGGAATCATCGCGACAAAAAGCGCTACCGAAAGCCAAAGGACTAACAATGCCAGCCGTATAAAAGACAAAATAAATCTGGCACGGCACTACCCTTGAACTGTCATGATCAACCCGTCTCCAACAGCTGGTACACAGTCTATATAAACGCTTCCCATTGGTGTAGGAACCATGGGGAGAGGGGCTAGCAGACATACTTCTTCTGAAATCTAGATTTTAAAAAAGGTAACTGCCAAGCGTGTAAAATGCAAAGAAAATCCCAAGAAATAAGAAACACGCTTAGAAAGGACAGTTACAACACAATTTAATCATGAATGAACTGTGTTGTAATTGTCCTCTCTAAGCGTGTTTCCTTTTTGGTGAGATTTTCTTTGTATACCTCGTCTAAGCACGGGATTACGGGATGAGTGTCTGTTGGCCATACCTCGTTTTGGACGCGGGCCATGCCTCCTCCTGGCCCTTGGTACAGGTGGGCCATACCTTGTCTAGAATCAGCTGTCAAGTTGTTCAGTAGAGCTGATTCTTGCAAGCAAAGAAATGTCTAAAATAGCATTGTTCTGCGCAAATCAGAAATCCAAAGCAAAAAGGTTACTACCTAGCGCACAGAAAGCAAAAGAGAAACAAGATGGGATGAACCATAACCCACAAAGTCCCTTCTATATGAGAGTTGTCCTCCCTGTCACGGGACTCTACATTTTCTTGGGGAGGGTTGGGGGGGGGGGGGAGGGTTTCAGAGTACGTTGAATGAAAAATACCTTATAGAACATTCCGAGAGAACACATCACGGCATGAAAACTGGGGTACGTTTTATAACAAACATCGCAAAGACCATTTGCGGGGGAGAAAGCATTTGCAGCACATGCCCGGAATCGACAGATCAACATGCATACACTAAGATGAAAATCAGGAAATCATGAAACTTCGAGGCGGACCACCCGAGTTAACTCAGTTCCGAAACTGTGACAGACCTTATTCCTCCGACTATAACAATAAGAATTGAAATGAGAGCACGTCATTGCTGTGTGTGGACAGACCGAATAGATCTAAAATAAAAACGAATGGGAGATAATCAGAAAGATGGGGAGAAAACTCAGTCTACTGCCCGAAAGGCACTCCACGACATCTGTACGTGGCATCATGATACGCCAAAGACGTGGGGGCCCATGAGGATATATTCTTCTTTTTGTGCAAAGTTATACAGTTAACGATTGTGAGAAAGATGGGAAAACAATATTAATACAACGGAAGCAAAACTATTTGCAAGTGTCATAGATTATCATGCGGTTTAGTATAGTCTACAAGCTGGAATGCGTAACCCAATGCATCTGATGACTCGGGGCTAACAAAATTGACGACTTGCTACTGACAATGAGTTAGAGCTACGGGCGGAGATCAGACAGACAGGCCTGGGATTATTTCAGGATAACGATTTAAATAAGAGCACGAAATGACGGACAGAAAAGTAGTGATGACGGTGAACGAAAATGCCCATTTACTTCCCTGTACCATTCATTGACCACAGTGCAGATATTATGGACCCATCTCATCACATTGGCCTACAAATGACCACCGAAAAAAATAACCCACAGATGTAACTTGTAAGGCATGGCGTGGGTTGAATTACTCAAGATCGGCTTAAACATCTGCACTACACAATTTGTTATAAATAGTTGCAATATGTTTACCTCAGTCACACCACTAAGATCACAGAGAATTGGTCAACTGTAAGTAATCTCACCTTCGATCCCTGGCACTGACGATGGCGACTGACTTCTGTATACACAAAAGTGTGCGTCTTTTTAAAAGCGTGGCGTCACTTTTCTTCATTTGACTTGAATCCAATCACATCCGGCTTTGTCGAATAAACTCCAATGAAGTTCAAGTCTGCACTCTGCGCGCGCGTTGCGTGTGTATGTGTCAGAGGGAGAGAGAGAATTACGTCATGCCTAGAGTATTGCGTCAGTGTCTGAGTTGCTGTTTTTACGTCACCGTCACTGTCTGATTTTCTCGAAATTTCGCGGCTTTTTACTTTTTTTTCTGCAAAGAATTAAATTTTACTAAAAAAAAAACGTTGAAAAGATACAAAGCTGGCTAACAAACTCATCCAATGCCTTTCTGCAAACTAGCTATATGCAAAAATTCAAGTAAATATGACAAAAGTTACGGACTCTAATTTGGCTCAATTAACTTCCTATAAACGGTTGTTTATGTCTTCAATGAGACATTCAATTACAAAATGCTCGGAGGCTCTCTTACCCACCTATTTAAGAAAGTATTTTGCAAAGTTTCAAGCTTGTGTGTACAGAAATATCGGAGATTCTCTTGTTTACATACATAAGCACACACATACATACGTACGCACAAACATACGCACATACGGCGTTTCGCGCCAAATGTACGTTTAACAGCGAGGTTAGTGTAACTAGACATGACGTAATTTTTATCTTGTTACTTCAATTGTGAGAGGTTAAGGCCTGCCCGCCTTTGACATAATGGACATGCTATTAAATTCGCCCCACCGCGACCCGTCCTAAAAGGTCCCTTCCATAAACACAAGGGACTTAAAAACAGCAACAAAGAAATTAAGACGCATTGAAGGTGTTTCAAGAACACTTTCAAAGCGAGTTTCTTTCTTGTTGGTTTGTTTTTTCAGAACAAAGCGTGACTGCCAAGCGTATAAAAAGCAAAGAAAAAAAGTTTGTTGAAAGACACTTTAAATATGTTTCAAGGAGACTTTCAAAGCCCGTTTCTTACTTTGTTCTTCTTGTTACTTCTTTGCGAAAATTGTCAAGCCTGTAAAATGCAACGTGTCTGAGTGAGTAAACATGTCAAGGACTGATGTGAGAACGAAAGAAAATCCACACTCATTTATGCCTGCTTCCATCTCTTTCGAATATTTAGTGAACTGAAAATATTTAACATTTTCATAGGAAATCGTATTTCTTCCTCTAAAACTGGTGAAGGCAGCTTTCGACAATAATTCCTGTTGCTACCCCATCCATCCTCCAGAAATATAGATGCGCATGTTCACCCGCAAGCTACTAGCGGAGACAACGGATATGTATACTAACGTGCAAAAGAAATGCGACAATTTTGAATTATCGGAAACACTTTAGTCATGTCCGATGACCAAAAATGTCGCATTTCTTTTGCTCGTCATTATATATACGATATGCTCCATGGCGAGCGATGATTTCTGAAATTAGCCGATACAACAGGACATCAGCGTTGTCTTGCCTCTGTTAAGACTTGTCCACCCCTTCTACCCATGAAAGCAGGCACGCGTGCTAGAGGTTTTCCATCGCCTCTTGTACGTAAAAAAGGAACTTACAGGCGGACAAAGGAGAAGAAGAGCGGGAAAAGCCTTTCACTTTACATCATTCAAACTTCACGCATAATATAGTTAGCCCTCTCTGTCCAGCATTATTGTAAGAAAAACTAAGAAAATTTACAAAAGAGATATTGCGATCCATTAACACTGTACTGCCTGGAGTAGGTCGCTTTAATGCACCTTTGTTTTTGTTTTTTGTTGTTGTTTTTTGGTTTTGGTTTTGTTTTTTTGGGTTTGCTTTTTTGTTTTTGTTTTTATCGCTCGGTGGTGTTTACAAAGCTTGTCAGTTTAAGGACGTGCTTCGAGGGCGCTTCTATCCAGAAAACACTAGGTGTGTCTACAGATGTCTGTGATTATGTGGCCTTTACGGCGAAGAGCAGCGCTAGTCTGTGATTTTGGACTTACGGCGAACAGCCGTAAGGTCCAAAATCACAGACCAGCACGCCAGCTGGAGTTCCTAATTACAGCAGATTTTGTTCAGGGGTTGTAATTATTCTGAATGCGTCCACTGGCGGATGTTCGCTTACCATGCATGCCTTTGAAACAAACGTGAAATGAGGTATTCTGTCTCAGTGTTGGAAGGAACGCGGATATGAATGACGGCAGCAAGAGATATAGATCCTCGTGAGCGCCCCGCACGTGCGGGGGCTCATGAGGATCTATTACTTTGGCATTCTGGGTGTTGCACGCTGGCTGTCTCCCGGCAGTTCAAGCGGCGTTCATTGGCGCAGAGAGTGCAATGTACTATTATTATTTTACAGGAAACCGGCGTACAAAAAGATATCTGATGCCAACTTAATTGCTTCTCGTGATGTTATCCCCCTCTCACTGTCTCTTCACAATTCCCAATGCAAGAGACAAGAGGCATAGATCCTCATGAGCCCCCGCAGTTGCGAGGGCTCATGAGGATCTATCCCTCTTACGGACACTACACTGTGTCCCTGTTCCTTGGACGGCTGCCGTTTGATGAACAAAAGATTTCAACAACAACAAAATTCTGCGTCTGCTAGCATTGAAGGGGTGAACAAAATGAGTGCCTTTGACGCCCGAACACATAATACAATGGAGATGTGAAGTGATCGTGTGCCTTTTAAACGCTCACAAATTGGTCCGATTATTATTTTTATTGTTATTATTATTTTATTTAAGGACAGGACATGAAGCAGTGAGTTGAGTAAACTTATCAGTTTTGAAATGGAGAAATGACATGGAAAGGAAGGTCATCGTCCATTGTTCTCTCTGTCTGTGTCTCTCTGTCTGTGTCTCTGTCTATGTCTCTGTCTGTCTATGTCTGTCTCTGTCTCTGTCTCTCTTTGTCTCTGTCTCTGTCTGTCTCTGTCTTTGTCTGTCTCTGTCTCTGTCTGTGTGTGTGTGTGTGTGTGTGTGTCTCTCTCTCTCTCTCTCTCTCTCTCTCTCTCTCTCTCTCTCTCTCTCTCTCTCTCTCTCTCTCTCTCTCTCTCTCTCTCTCTCTCTCTCTTAAAGATGTTAACCTCTGTGTGTGTGTGTGTCTCTCTCTCTCTCTCTCTCTCTCTCTCTCTCTCTCTCTCTCTCTCTCTCTCTCTCTCTCTCTCTCTCTCTCTCTCTCTCTCTCTCTCTCTCTCTCTCTCTCTCTCTCTCTCTCTCTCTCTCTCTCTCTCTATTAAAGATGTTAACCTCGGGGTTCTGCAGGGGCCAATCTTAGGTTTTCTTTTATTTTGTATTTACATCAATGACCTGCCTCTAAGTCTCACCTACGAAGCAACACAGTGTGATATGTTTGCCGATGATACCTCAATCCACACAGCTAACAAAGACATACGTGAAGTTGAAAACGGCCTTCAAAAAAGTCTCGACGATATATCAGCATGGTGTAAAGTCAACTCAATGATTCTGCATCCTACTAAAACAAAATCTTTGAATATTGCAACACGCCAAAAGCACCAGTTAAAACCTTTAAAGCTTAATCTATCACTCGGCGACGACATCATAGAACAGGTAGCCGAACATCGTCTATTGGGGGTCACAATTGATAATCAGCTGAGGTGGCAGATGCGCATTGACAATGTCTGTAAAACGGTCTCTAGAAATGTCTTTATGTTATCGAAATTAAAGTATTACACAGATAGTGAAACCAGAAAATTGTTCAGTTATGCACACATCATGTCACATATAAACTACGCATCGACGGTGTGGGATTGTTGCAGTGATGTCCACTTAAAAAGACTAAATTCTTTACATAGGAGAATGGCAAAATTAATTCTTCCCGACCCGCACTTGACGACCGAGGAAAAACTCAGTAAAGCTGGATTCCTACCCCTTCAAAATCATTTTTAGTATAACAAAGGGGTACTGATTAATTAGATTCCTGCTATGGGAACATGAGGGGTCTTTATATTGTTCCAAAACCCCGAATAGATATATTTAAATCTACTTTGTCATTTGCGGGTTCCACACTGTGGAACTCACTCCCACATCACGTTAAAGCCACTCCGACATTATCTCGTTTCAAGACAAGTCTTTATAGGTATCTGACATTACTCAAATAATAATATCTAGTTATTCGTAGACACGTACGTGTCTATTCTAACAATCATGTGTATGTGTATGTGTATGTGTGTGTGTGTGTGTGTGTGCGTGCGTGTGCGTGTGTGTGTATGTGTGTGTGTGTGTGTGTGTGTGTGTGTGTGTGTGTGTGTGTGTGTGTGTGTGTGTGTGTGTGTGTGTGTGTGTGTGTGTGTGTGTGTGGACGCGTGAGTGCGTTTGTGCAAAAAATATTTCATTATCAAGCCCCCGAATATCTGTGCATGCTATTTAACTTTAGCCCTAGGCATCAGCTACATACGAGGAATGGCTTGCTTCATTTACCCCGCCCCAAGATAGATATCAACAAGTCTAGCCTTCTATTTTCAGGTAGTTTCTGTCTGGAACTCATTGCCTTTAAACATTAAATCATTTTCGGGTAAAGCCCATTTTAAACGTGCTTTGCACACTCACTTCCAATCAGCGTGACTTAGATCGCCATATAAACATAATACTGCTGATAACATGTAAACGTCAAACATTTTTCTCTTTTTCCATACATTTGCTAACTGAACATCTATTGCCTTGTCGGTGTCGCTATGCGCTATTGATGCTGCTGATTCTATGACACTGCTTATATGAGCATATTATTAATGTTATGCACTCATTTATTTCCCTTGCTTTTTGCATCGGTGGGAGGTAAAATTCTCCATTGCAATTTTTTGTTTTCTCCTTTCAATAATTCACCTATTGTGTTTTTTTCCGTAATTTATATTTTTATTATTATTATTATTTACATGCTGTGTTTCTTTTCCTGTTATGTTCTACTCACACTCAGCGCTGAACAGACAAACAGTTAGATCCCCTGCCCGCGCCTATATCAGGCACCCAATCTCCAGCCCACAGAAAAATACGCAGGTATAGAACCAGACGATCATCTACACATATTATGTTATGTTCTGTTTTGTTTACAGGAAATCTTTTAAGACAGGCATTGAGTTGCCTAATAGCTTTATCCTGAATAAAAAAGATTCATCATCATCATATCTCTCTCTCTGTGTCTCTGTCTCTCTCTCTCTCTCTCTCTCTCTCTCTCTCTCTCTCTCTCTCTCTCTCTCTCTCTCTCTCTCTCTCTCTCTCTCTCTCTCTCTCTCTCTCTCTCTCTCTCTCTCTCTCTCATAATTCTGGTTAAAGCTTTAAACCTTCTGTGGCCCTGAGAGTAAATTTACATTTTCCGAAGAGTTCTTTTCTTTCATTCCAAAAACCAACGGACAATGCGACCTGCTCTAGGCAATTAACGGTAATAGTTGGCAATATCTCTTTTATAAATAATCTTAGTATGTCTTACAATAGTGCTGAAGAAAAAGGCTAATTTAACTCATTCGAGACGTGCCGCTTAAGCCGCGTATCCGGAGGCGACACGTCTCGAATGAGTTAACAGTTGAACGGGGCGGTCCGTGGAGCAGTGGTTAAGGCACCTGCCACCAATGCCAAAGGTGCGAGGTTCGAAAACGGGTTCCGGCGTCGGACCTTTCTCCTCTGGTAAGTGTCACCGTTAATTCGGGCGGACCGTCGGGGGTTCTTTCTCCGGGTACTCCGGTTCTTCCACCCCCCACCCCCCACACTTTGGTACCGGTTTCAGGCCACTTTACAAATTTCAAATACAAGCGATCAAAAATCTCTGTAACTTCAGTAGCTGAACTGGCCCTTCGTCTGTCTTGTACTGTGTTTGTCTTAAATGGCGTAAATCCGTGTCTGTTACGTGAGTGTGCGTGTTGGGTATCAGGTCGCGGCGCTTTGAGTCGATTTGCCCCAAAATTGAGAAAAAGCGCCTATATAATAACGGTATTATTATTATTATTATTACTTCGTATGTCGTAAAATGAGTGAGAGAGGCACATTGCCTGCTCATCTCCTTTGTGCCTACTCACTTGGATGGTGGGGAAAAAATTAAAAGAGTCTTGGTTGAGGCAAGACTATATTGTATGCGTTGCATCGGCAAATTTTAGCAAACAAAGCCCGCTCTGGTATAGATAGTTGGATCCTACCAAAGAGTACCTATTCCTTCGTTTTAGAGCCCATTAATGTCTCTGAGCGTTGGTGCCAGCAGGAGCTACACTTGAGCTAGCGTGGTCAATCCATCTTAACCCTTTTAGCCTCGGATCCCTACAGCAGGATATGTCGACCATGATAATTCAAGGGTAGTGCCAGCAGGCACCAAGCAATCTGGCACTACCTTTGAATTATCATGGTCAAGACATCTCCTGCAACTGGTACATAGTCGTTAGGGCAACACCTCAAATTTGAGAAATGAGACCTTGGGGCTAAACGGGTTAAGCATCCCGCTCTTTGTAGATATCCTTGCAGACGATTTTTCGTTTCTTTGAACCATTCATCCATTTGTCTCTTGAAATGAAAGGAGCTCATAATTCACAGAGCGTTCATAATTTACAGAGGGTCTTTATGTCGAATGAATTTCATGTTTGCTTATCCGTAGATAATTTGTTAAAGAAAGGCGATAAAAAGACACCATTTGAAAAACAGTGTAAATCATGGGCGGCTTTTTATACCATTAGCCTTCTGGGTTCACTCTCCCTTTAACTTCATAATCGTAGTAATTTGTTGAATGTGAAAAATGTGTAGCGGAAAAAAAGTGTAGTGAAAAACGCCTTGCTATAATGAGCACATCAGGAAGTTGTAAAAACTACGGGATTGAAATGAAAGGTTCCATCATCAGTCTGGGAGAGGCATAGATTATCATGGGCCCTGCAGCTGCAGGGGCTCATGAGAATCTGTGGGTCTTGTCAGACGAAACCTGCTCCCTCAGGATGAGGAAATACGACGGAAGACATAAAATATTGCTCACACTGTAAAAGAAAAACACTACTGTGGTGTTGTTAAATCAGCTGATTAACATTAGCGGCCATCCGCATCCGGATGCGCCTGGCCGCGAATGACTTAAAAACTGTGAAGCTCATGGGAGACATTCCATTACTTAGGGGAGACCATCACGAACTACTGATGTCAACAAATTGCAAGCTGCGCGTGAGCCCACAGGTTGCAATACAAGTGATAATGCAATGAGGCCATAACAGAAAATACAGCAATATTTGCATACCGGAAGTGGCACATAATCCAAAGGGTGCAATAAAATAGATAACTCATGGGTGACAGAATGAATATGTCTCATATCTGCATTGCCACTTCGTCTGATTGAAATTCGTTCCACGAAGCGGAAATACGAAATTGCTCATGAAGATGAACTCTCAGTTGTACTACCAAAATGCTGCGCAATAGGCCAGCTGATGTCGTAAATATTACGTCGTAACATTATGATGACACTGCTGACAGTAACGTTGCCATTTTACCTGTCTAGAAAGTCGGCTTCATGGATTAAATCATGATGATATATGATGGCGAAGCGAAACACATACGTATCATTCTCATCCGCGCTGCTCAATGCTAAATCTGAGATGACGTCAGAAGAATTATTTTTTACAACTTAACAGTGATAGTCTTTGTAGCTACACAGTAATGTGTATTATGAGCTATTTTTTAATGGTGACAATTCAAACTGGCGTAGCAGATCGAGGAGAGGTAGCCAGTGTGGGTTACATTACGACAACAAATTCGTTGTGTACAAAGGGCTATGTATATAACGTAACGATGCCAATCACATTCCTTACCTGCATTGGTCTGTTAATGTGGATAATGGGCTATTTTTAATGGTGACAATTCACACTGGCTAACTCCGTATGTCTGCTACGCGTGACCAAGTGTAGCAGACAGAGGGAGGTAACCATTATTGTTGACATTATGACAACAAACCGAAGTTTCAGATAAATCTAAGGATTGAAATTCACGAGATTAGATTTGCCACAAAAGCCAGTGTGTCCGTATTTCGCGATTTTTTATTGCATAATAAAGAAAATCTCGCTGTTCGGCTCCAGAATGGACATACAGGCTTTTGCCAAATAACGACCGATCTGATGGTGATCCAACAGAATATAGGACATTTGGAAAACTGTCAAACAATGCCGATACAAGAAATAACTCATGACAAACTGAAAGGCGCGCCTCGATCTATATTGTGTTATAAATGTTGTTGTCAAATCGCGATAATGTGGGAGTGTGCTGTGGCACTGCTGTTCCGGCAGTCATCGCTTACAACAAGGTCAGCAATAACTAAATTTGGATATAATAACACTTGTTCAAAGGTTCCCACTACTTATAACAAACACACAGGCGTCCCCTGACCTTGTGTTACATCAAACGATTACTGTACATGAGTGTATGTAATATGCTCTGTGTGTGTGTGTGTGTGTGTGTGTGTGTGTGTGTGTGTGTGTGTGTGTGTGTGCGCGCGCGCGCGTGCGTGCGTGTGTGTGTGTGTGTTTGTGCGTGCGTGCGTACGTGCATGCGTGCGTGTGTGTGTGCGTGCGTGCGTGCTTGAGTGCGTGAGTACGTGCGTGTATGTGTGTGTGTGAGTGAGTGCGTGTGGCGTGCAAGCGTGCCTGTGTGTATGGGCGTGTGAGGGTGGAGGGGTGGAGGGGTGGTTGGGTCGCGTCGGTTGTTGAGTGCGTGTGTGTGTTTTCCCTCCATATAATTCCGTGTCTAGTACCAATCACATCTAACACAAGTAAATAACAATTTCAAAGAGACTAAACGTTAAGATGGTGGTGAATGGCGAGACATTAAAAGCAAAAATACAATCATCCGTCATAGTTAGGGCCTATCTGTTTATTTATTTTTAATAAAACCGTCAAAGAAAACGCGTTCCGTCAAAATGAAAACTGTGTTATACAGCTGTTAACCTGTTTGTCAAACATAATGTACGTTTAACACATTCTACCCCAGGACCGAAATCCCAAAATTTTAAAGTTGCTCTCTGAAGGACTGTATTACAGTTTTAGAGACAGATCGAACATGATAGTTCAAGGGCGGTGCCAGAATAGCTTGGCGCCTAAGGGCGCCACGCTATTCTGACACCACCCTTGAACTATTTTGACGGTTCGATCCATGGCTTGCTGAATGAGTTAATAGTTCTTTGATCCGAAGATGAAACATGAACTGCTCTATGCCAGCAAGAGGCGTAGATTGTCATGAGCCCCTGCGGTCGCAGGGGCTCATGAGAATCTTTGCCTCTTGTTTCTGTCTGATTGTCAAACAGTCGGTGTGATGCTTTATGTGTGTCTGACGATGTCTCTTAGCATACGGTTAGTCCCGTCTGTCACACCGTCTGTCTTTCTGTCCACGCAGTAATATTCATCAACGAATTGCTTCGTCTGTCTGTCCTGTCTGTCTACTACCTGAAAAATCAATGGCGGGATTATATAAGATATTTTCTAGTTGATTTGATTTCACCCACTCACCCACACTAAAACGTGTCTGTAATGTCAACAATATATTACAGCTTTCATACTTCATCAAGTGCCCTCGGCATCCAGCCACGTGTCTGAAATGAACAATATTTACCATACGGTCTGCTTTCGGCTCATCGAGGGTCCTTGACAGTTATCCCAGTGCGTCCTTGTTAGTTTCGTATTCAGTGGCCAAGAGCTCTTTTAGATGCGTATTCCGATAGCCAAATGTCCTTTTTAATTTCCTATTTAAAGGCGACCTACTCCAAGCAGGGTTAATAGATCGAACTATTTCCTTATGAATGTTCATAATATATCTTACATAATACTTGACGCCAAGGGCCAACTTTAATTATGAAGGTCACGGACTACAGTGCCGTTTCCGTACTGTCCAGTCTCTTAGCCTTAGTCAGTCCCAGTCATCCCCTAATTTTTCAGTTCCCTAAAAAAAACACTACTGCCCACCAGCTGCACATTTGCCATGCGCAAAATATAAACAAAAAAAAGCACATCAGCCGTCTCATTTCTTGGCTATGAAACTGGTTCCTTACCAACCCCACACCCAAGCACAGCTGAAATCAGCGTGCCCCTCAAATCACTACGTCAATGGCAACTTAACATAGGCCCACAATTGTCCACTGGATTAGCTCCGGAATACCAATGAATCAACGCACCAAACATGTCTCCTCTCAGCTAACCAGAAATTTCCAGCAAATTCCAACATTCAGCCCTACTACAAATTTTCAAACAAGGCAAAAATTATTTTTAAAAACACCGTCCTCTTACTACCTGAACTGCCCAATTTAAATATATAACATGACCTGAAGTTTGAATGTCGTACGATGAAAAACGTTTCTGCTCTTCTTCTCTTTTATACGCAGGAGAGTTCCTTCTAAAATGTTCAAACGGGCAGTGGACTTGTGCCTACTCAGATGGAATGTGAAAAGAAGGGTAGAACAGTTTAAGTTGAGGCAAGACAAGTTTGATAGCCAGTGGCACGGGCGAATTTTAGCTATCAGAGTCCGCCGGCCAAGGGGCAGGTCGCTTTAACGGTCAGGCGTCCTTGTTAGTTTCGTATTCAGTAGCCAGTCGTTCATTTAGCTGTGTATTCCGACAGTCAAATATTCTTCTCAGCGTCGTATTCAACGACCAAGTGTCTTTGGTATTTGCGTACGCAATGGTACTAAGTTCTCAGAACACCAATACCAGGCACACATTATCATGAGATCCATCTGCAGTAAATGAGAATCTATGCCGGTAGATTCTGCTGATCAGTAACTGCACAAAGTCATTGCAAAATCCAAGTCCACGTTCTCTAGTGTTGACCCGATCCCCACCAAAATAGTCTTGGAGAATTTGGACATTCTTCTGCCAGTTATTCTTCACATCATCAACCGCAGTCTCTTCACCAGTGTTGTTCCAGGAGCCTTTAAGACTGCTGTGATTCGTCCTCTCTTGAAGAAGTCAAACTTGGACCCTGATGCTCCTAAGACCTAAAAACCTTCCATATTTGTCCAAGCTCTTAGAACGTGTGGTGTCCGATAGACTGGCTGATCATGTGTCTAGGTACCAGCTACTGGATACACTTCAGTCTGCATACAGGCCAGGTCATTCTACAGAGAGCGCAGTGCTGCGTGTCTTAAACGATATTCTCTGTGCAGCTGATCGTAGCGACCACTCACTCCTGGTACTGCTGGATCTCAGTGCGGCATTTGATACAATAGATCACCAGATACTGCTGCAGAAACTTCAGCTTGGGTTTGGTATCACGGACTGTGTCTTACAGTGGTTTCGGTCGTACCTTGAGGACAGATTCCAGTAAGTCACTGTTAATGGTGTGGCGTCTAATGTTACCCGGCTAGTATGCGGGGTCCCTCAAGAGTCCGTCTTAGGGCCTGTTCTGTTCTCTCTCTACACCACTAGGTTAGGATGTGTGATTGACGACAGGTTAGGGCGACAGTTGTTTGCAGATGACTCTGGTCTCTATGACTCATTTCATCCTGACAGTGTCTCCGCTTCTCAGACAGTGCAGAAAATCGAGTCGTGCTGCCAAGAAATCAAGTCCTGGATGTCAACCAACATGCTGAAGTTAAATGATGATAAGACTGAGGCAATTCTGTATGGATCCAAGAACAAACTGGGTGTGGAATCTCTTGATGCCATCCGTGTTGGTGAGTCTCTCATCTCTTTCTCCAAGACTGTCCGAGATCTTGGTGTCTTTGTCGATATCAGTCTTACCATGGAAGACCATATCAATGCTGTTGTCAGGGGATGCTACTTCAATCTTCGCTCCCTTGGAAAACTACGACCTGTCCTGACAGCCAAAGCTGCAATTGCTATCGCCGTTGCCCTTGTCCTATCTAGACTGGACTACTGTAACAGCTGTCTTTGGGGTCTGCCAGAGCAACAACTCAGACGTCTTCAACTGGTTCAGAACACGGCCGTCAGAATTGTCATAAGAACCAAAAGAAGGGAGCATATCACACCAGTCCTTAAGCAGTTGCACTGGCTTCCAGTCAAGCAAAGAATTGATCACAAGATTCTCAATTTGTGCCACAAGTCTATAAATGACCCAGACTCACCAAAGTACCTCCGGGAAATAGTCCCACGCCATACCCTCCGAGGCAGCTCCGTTCTGCTGTCCGGTCCAAACTCTGCACCCCAAGTGGTGAAAGCCACACAAAGAATCGACTTGGTTTCCGGGCATTTTCACACTGCGGACCCAGGCTGTGGAATGGACTACCACAATCATTGAGGGACATTGACTGCATTGGCAATTTTCAGGAGGCACCTCAAACCCAACTGTTTCTTGACTTTTAATTCTATGACTACTGTGCATCAGATGTTGCGTTTGTTTGGTTTTTTTTGTTTTTTGTTTTTGTTTTCTTTTGTTTTTCACCCTGAGCATGCTGCTAGCATGGAGTGGATGCGCATTACAAGTGGCCATCATCATCATCATCATCAAGGCTGGTGTCTTTACAGCACGCGACTCAATCCCTGAACCGGCTGCGAGGGTAAGGCGAAAACCTACCCAGCTACAAGAGACATAAATCCTCATGAGCCCCCGCAGTCTCGGGGATTAATCAGGATTTACGCCTCTTTTTGCTTTATGCCTGTTTCTAGTTCCATTTAGTTTGTGTTACGGCGGATGTCAGTCAGTGTGCAGCGGTTCTGACGCCAAATCCGCGATCACTGGCTTCAAAACTTAGGAATCGGACTGCACGGGGAAAACAAATCTTCCCTGACAACAGCTACTCTGTGGGAAATAGTTACTCGATTTTAATGGTTTGCGTATGACCTTTGCTTGCGTACGAATTATACATAGGGCAGGTAAACAGAACCTATGGCATTTTCTGACTCTTAACTTTAGTTGTTGGGAGTGGCAGTCTTACGCAAACTGGAGTGTCCTGTGACAACTGCTCGTCTGTGGTAAACAGTCGACTTACTTTTGTGTATGATATTGTCACCTTTTGCGTATGTAAGAATTTTACCTAGAGCGGGTAAATGAAATAGTCCACAAGCTAGGAAGATCTACCGTGCTCCCCCCACCCACCCACCCCCCCCCCCCCCCCCAGTACTCAATAAGATGGATTTCAAAGTGTTCCTTAGTATGTCCTGAGATGTTTAAGCCATGTTCCCCGAAAATCCTTAGGAACACACCAGAGATATAGCCGATGGCGCAAGAGTACCCCTATTCACGCTCTTCGCAGGTGCTAAAATGAGGTTGAGAAACATTTTCCTCTAAATAAATCAGAATTCATTCCAGAAGCCGAAATCAGGCAATATTATGTTAAGGCACACGTTCTGCAGCCTCTGAAAAAAACAGAATGAAAAAATATTGAATCTCTGGCTCACAGTGAAGGTATTTGTGGACCCAGCAAACGACCATTTCCGCGAAATCGCAAAAAAGACAAAAATAATGTGTCAGATGCCTTCAGACATTTTCTATAGTGCTGGCAGTCCATTTTTAGGCTTACATTATTAAAACAGGATGATACAATTATTATAAACTTGACTAGGTGATGCTGTGATCACTGTGAGTGCCACAGTGGTTGATTTTGTATCCCTACCCCCAAGTTGTAAAAATACACAAAATTAATTAGAAAAAATTTCTAAAGTTATTCCATTTCATTTTGACCTTTCTTTACCTATTAAGTTTCAATAATGTGAGCATAAAGTGCAAGAAAATAAGGAAAGTCGGCATCCTTTACGGTACATTCGTGGTGAATGATAGCTTTTTACCATTTAAAATTGCCAAATTGGGAAACGTACCTTGTTTCCGGTGCCCTCAGAAATTTTGTATACTACCGATAGGTCTTTGTTAGGTTTTATTGGTTAGGATAGAGTACCACAGTTACTCCCAACCTGATTTTGTGATGCTATGATGCATTTAGGGGCCACAGTGGCTGAATCTGCTGCCCTACCCCCATTTTACCAGTACGCAAAGTAACGCAAAATAATCATAAAAATTGCTTACGTAATAGTCCTCTGTTTAAATATTTTTTGTTGCCAGTTGTTGTTTTTTTTTTAAGTATGCATACTGAGCATAAAAAGTTGTGATCATTTCATTAATTTCAATGTAACCCATCAATTTAATTGTAACTATTTTTAACTGGCTGGTCTTTTAGGTGATATTTTACCTAGCGTAAGGCGGGTCTAGTAAGGTCTCCCCTTTTCCTTTCATTTATTTTTATCTAGAACTGTGTAAATATGAATATGCGTAATAAAGTTTCATGGTTCCTAATAGCCAAAACAATGTTATCAAAAATACTTAGTTTCCACATGTCGACCACGACTGAGATCTCCACTTCCACCTTCTGCAACGTTCAATCTTTTTTATGGCCGTCTTTAAATCTTATATTGTTCTGGCTACCAATAAGTGAGCTGTCAAGAGCTAGGCAGCATGTTTTCAGAGTTTGGTGTATAGGGGCGTGTCTTCTGGTCAGAACTGCCAGCAGACCGCTTCTCTGTATGGACATGTTTGGAGAATGTGCTAAGGAGACCGATTCAGTTTCTACGCCAAATTCGCATAGGGCTGTTTCCACATGACCCAGTCTCACGAGGTGAGTTCAGCAGGGTCCTTACGGTCTGTGAACATTTGTGAAAGTTGTAAAAAAATGGCAAGGCTTTTTGAGGGCCCTGGAAAGTCTGTCAATTTCAGTCCTTTTCCTTAAAGTCTGTGAAAGTTTGTAAAAAATGACAACGTACTGGCAAACTTTTGTCTACTTCTTTTTTTTTTCCTCTCCCTCAATTTGTGACTATTCCCATTGCAAACGATCATGCTGACGCTTGTTGCAAGTGATCTATATTTAGCTCTGATCATAAAGTGACTGCATGGCGAACATTCTGATTGGTTGTTTACGCTTCTACCGAAGTCTGCCATTCACTAAGCGTTCTTTTATTTTGGTATCTCTTCACGCATTAGGCACGGAAGCTTCAAATAATTGCTGATACAGAGTGATCTGATTAAAGTGTGTAAAGCTTCAGGCTTCAGTTTGGGTTTGTGAAACGTTCCTGCTTTTCTGGATGGACCCAGTCCAGAGTAATCAGTGTGTAGATGAAAGATGGTGGCCTGGCTCTCCCTGTTCAGCTTGTTGATGTCATCTGCCCACGGGCTGCAGCCGCCATTCTGCTTTTGCCAATCACTTTGTTGTTGTAGTGTCTCCATTCCCAGCTAGTCCAGAATGCACTGGAATCCACTGCAGCACTATTTTGTGGACAGGGCATCCAGTCTATCTTGAAGCTTCCTGGTGAGATCAGTGGATCAAGCTGCTGCCTTTCCTTAGCTAGTGCTCTGCTGCTGTGTTGAGCACCTGCAGATCTGTACGATAGTTTGAGCTGTTGCCGCTAGCTGGTAAGGAGAGGGAGGTAGTAGTGCGGTCTGCACAACAGATGTACACGCCACTTCCTTCATTCAACACGGCATCTTGTGTGGTATCACAGCTGCTGTGAGGGTAGCGCTTGTGCACAACCTCGGCCTCCAGCAAGATGGCTTTGTGCAGTGTCGCGACCTTTGGCAAAGAGTCCTGGAACATTATGTTGTCTTGAAGGCTCTTTCGAGATGTCCAGGTATCTAAAGGGAGCTGTTCACACATCTTTGGGCTTGGTTCCAGGACGTCAGTGTTAGCCCTTTGCAGGACCTTCAGTTGGCAGTTCAGACTGGGCATTTCTGACGGTTCTTGGTCTGCTCCTGTAGTCTCTCATGCTGTCGGTGTTTAGTAAGTCTCTTCATCGTGTGTGCTGTTCTGCATTCCAGTGGCTCCAATGTCCTCCATTTCCTAAATTGGGGTGCTCCAGATGGCTCTAAGAATGTCACTGCATCATGAGAATGACCCATGTTCTGCATCTTGTCAAGCCTGGCTTTTTGGGTTTCAGGCAGTGTTTCATGTTGTCGATGTATCTTGGTACCGCACAACTGGTCTGACCGAGCAGGTGTTTGCTTGTGCCAGGATGCTGTAATTTGCGCCAATGTGGTCCCCACCAGTTCTTCATCAGAGACTCTCTTTCTTTTTTGCAGCTCTAGCTTCCATGGTTTCAATGTGAGGCCTCCACGTGAATCCAGTTATTTATTTGTTGCCAGTAAAGTTGGCCTGTCTGTCTTTGGTACTGGAAGATCTCCAGTTTTGAGGTGACCTCTTCCATCTGATTGAAAGAGATGGTCTAGCTCAGTTTGAGTGGCCTCTTTCAGTCCAGCTGCTGACTCTATAGTCAGCATCCTGGATTCTGGAGGATGCTATTTCTTTATGTTCTGGAGGATGCTATTTCTTTATGCCTCCACGTGAATCCAGTAATTTATTTGTTGCCAGTAAAGTTGGCCTGTCTGTCTTTGGTACTGGAAGGTCTCCAGTTTTGAGGTGACCTCTTCCGTCTGATTGAAAGAGATGGTCTAGCTCAGTTTGAGTGGCCTCTTTCAGTCCAGCTGCTGACTCTATTGGCAGCATCCTGGATTCTGGAGGATGCTATTTCTTTATGTTCTGCTGCGCTCCACACTGCAAAGTCATCTGCATGGAGGATGTTCAAGACGAACCTTGGTACTGTTGTACTGATGTCATTAATGTAGACCAAAAACAGCATCAGACACAACATCTCCCTGAGGTACACCTTCCCCGAGTTTGACAAGAGTGCTGAATGTGCAGACGATAGAAGCTTCAGCGGCAGCCCCTGTTAAGCATGCCTTAAATAAAAAGAATTACAATTAAATCGATGGGTCACATTGAAATTAATGAAATGATCACAAATGTTTATGCTCAATATACATATTTTGTTAAGAAAACTGGCAACAAAAATATTTAATCAGAGGAGCAATTGTTATGATCATTTTTCGTTCCTTTGCGTACAGGTAAAATGGGGGTAGGGCAGCAGATTCAGCCACTGTGGCCCCTAAATGCATCACAGCATCATAAACTCAGGTTGGGAGTAACTGTGGTACTCTATCCTAAACAATAAAACCTAAAAAAAGACCTATCAGTTGTATACAAAATTTCTGAGGGCATCAGAAACAATGTACGTTTCCCAATTCAGCAATTTTAAATGGTAAAAAGCTATCATTCACCACGAACATACCGTAAAGGATTGCCGACTTTCCTTATTTTCTTGCACTTTATGCTCACATTATTGAAACTCAATAGGTAAAGAGAGGTCAAAATAAAATGGGATAACTTAAGCAATTTTTTCTAATTAATTTTGTGTATTTTTACAACTTGGGGGTAGGGATACAAAATCAACCACTGTGGCACTTACAGTGATCACAGCATCACCTAGTCAAGTTTATAATAATTGTGACATCCTGTTTTAATGATGTAAACCTACAAATGGACTGTCAGTGCTATAGAAAATGTCTGAAGGCATCTGACACATTATTTTTGTCTTTTTTTGCGATTTCGCGGAAATGGTCGTTTACTGGGTCCACAAATACCTTCACTGTGAGCCAGAGATTCAATATTTTTTCATTCTGTTTTTTGCAGAGGATGCAGAAGGTGTGCCTTGACATAATATTACCTGATTTGGGCTTCTGGAATGAATTCTGATTTATTTAGAGGAAAATGTTTCTCAACCTCATTTTAGCACCTGCGAAGAGCGTGAATGGGGGTACCCTTGCGCCATCGGCTATATCTCTGGTGTGTTCCTAAGGATTTTCGGGGAACATGGCTTAAACATCTCAGGACATACTAAGGAACACTTTGAAACCCATCTTAATGAGTACTGGGGGGGGGGGGGGGGTGCACGGTAGACCTTCCTAGCTTATGGACTAAAACCGTTGGCATTTTCGGTCTATTAACTCATTCAGGCCGACGGCCGTCTTTCCCAAATTTTGGAGGCGTCATCTAACGACTATGCACCACTGAGTTGCAGGAGATGGATCGACCATGGCACTACCCTTGAATTATTATGGTCTTCTGCTGTAGTGCGTCAGGGCTGAAAGGGTTAACGATGGCCCTTTAGTTGTTAAGAGCAAAGTCTTACTCGAACTGGAGTGTCCCGTGATCTTTTTTCTGACTTGTATATATATATATATATATAATTTTTCAATAAATTCTGAGAATGCTGTGGTAATGCCATGGCTTGGGCGACGCCTTTGTTATAAGTAATGAATATATATATATATATATAATATATATATATATATATATATATATATATATATATATATATATATATATATATATATAATATATATATATATATATATATATATATATATATATATATATATATATATATAATATATATATATATATATATATATATATAAAATAATAATAATTACGGTATTTGTAATGCGCTTATCTTATAATAATTATAACTCTAAGCGCGCACTCACAACTCGCGCACGCATGCGCACGCTTTAGACAATGACTCACATACCACAAATAGTGAAAAACATTACGACGGTCAGCTTGCGGTGGGGAGCGTGGTGATATAGTGCTAGAACTGTTGAAAGAGGTGAGTTTTGAGAGCGGACTGGAAGGAAGAGAGAGAGAGTGTTTCTGACGAAGAGAGAGTGGGAGAGTGTTCCAGGTGGATGGACCGTAGACGGAAAGGAGCGGGGGCCGAAATTGTTGAGTTTGGTGCGAGAGATGTGGAGGCGGAGAGGGTCGAGGCAGAGCGGAGAAAGCGGGAAGGTGTGTAGGGGTGAAGTAAGTTGGAGAGATAGGCAGGAGCGCAGTTGTTCAGGGATTTGTAGCAGAGAGACAGAATCTTGTATTGGATGCGTTGGGGGATGGGGAGCCAGTGAAGGAGTTTGAGCAGGGGTGTGATGTGGTCGAATTTTTTCTTTCTGAGGACGAGGCGGGCAGCATTGTTCTGGACGCGTTGGAGAGTGAAAGTGGTGGAGTGAGGGAGGCCGGAAAGGAGAGAGTTGCAGTAGTCGATGCGAGATAGGATGAGAGAGACAGCAAGTTTGGTGGCAGCTTCGGTAGTGAGGTATTTTCTGATCTGACTGATGCGGCGGAGGTGGAAATAGCATGCCTGGGCCGTGGCGGAGACGAAGATGGTCATGGACAGAGAGGAATCGATGATAACGCCGAGGTTCTTGGCCGAGTCAGAGAGGGAGATGGGGGTGCTATCGAGTTGAAGGTGGAGAGAGGGAGGGAGCTGGGAGAGTTTCTGGCGAGTGCCTACCAGCATGGCTTCCGTTTTGTCGTCGTTCAGTTTAAGCTTGTTTGCTGTCATCCAGTTTTTCACGTCTTCGTAGCAGTCAGCCGTGCGAGTCAGTAGTGACTGAGTGTTGTCGAGTTTGTCTTTGTCTAGCAGTTGTGAGTCGTCAGTGTAGAGGTGGTGGTATATGCGGTGAGACTGGATGATGTTGGACAGAGGAGAGGTGTAGAGTGTGAAAAGGACCGGGCCGAGGACGAACCCCTGTGGAACTCCGCAGGAGAGCGTGACTGGGTTGGAAGAGACGCCGTTGATGGTGACGGACTGCTGTCTGTCGGAGAGGTAGGAGAGAAACCAGGAGTGAGCACAGTCGGTGATGCCGAAGGAGTGGTGAAGTCGGTGGAGGAGGATAGAGTGGTCAATAGTGTCAAAGGCGGCAGAGAGATCGAGTAGTGTAAGAAGAGAGATGTTGCCCGAGTCGGTGGAGAGAAGCAGATCGTTTAAGATATGTAGAAGGGCTGTTTCAGTGCTGTGATGTTTGCGATAGGCAGACTGGAATGAACTGAGGAGGTTGTTGTCGGTGAGGTGGAGGTTGAGCTGGTTGAGAACAACCTTCTCAAGAAGATTGGACAGGAAAGAGAGATTGGAGACTGGGCGATAGTTCTTGAGTTCGTTTGGGTCGAGGTTGTGTTTTTTTAGGAGAGGACGGACGATGGCGGACTTGAAGATATCGGGGACGGAGCCGTTTTCTAGAGATGCGTTGATGATGTCGGTAATGAAGGGCAGAAGTTTCGGAAAGCCGTCACGGTAGAGAGAAGCTGGGAGGGGGGTCTAGGTTTTGAAGGGCATGGACTTTATGGTCTTGAGGACTTCATCCTGAGAGACGGGGCGGAAGGACGAGAGGGGAGTGCCGGAAAAGGTGGGGTCGGGAGGGCAAGGCGGAGAGAGTGTGTTGCGCAGAGTTTGGATTTTGTCCGAAAAATAAGTAGAAAAAGCGGACGGGAGTTCTTCTTTGCTGTGTGTGTTGGGGAGAGGAGAGTCTTTAGAAGTGCCTAGGAGTGTGTTCATGGTGGCGTAGAGGGTTTTGGAAGAAGTGGATTCCAGGATTTGGTTTTGAAGGTGTTTGCGTTTAGAGTCGGAGATCATTTTGCAGACTTTGGATCTAGTTGTTTGGAAGATCTGTCTGTGAACGGTGAGGTCAGATGAGCGCCAGCGGCGTTCCGCTTGTCGGCGCTCGCGCTTGGTCTCAGCTATGTCGTCAGTGAGCCACGGGGAGGGGAGTCGGTTGGGTATGGAGCAGGTGGTGACAGGGGCATGGGTGTCTAGAAGTTTTCGAAGGGAGGAATCGAAATGGGATGCAAGATCGGGAGAGGGGGTGGTGTCCAAGAGAAGGTCGACAGCTTCATCGAAGAAGCTCTCGCGGTTGACAGATTTTAGTTTGCGACGAGCGACAATGAGCTTGGTTTTTTTCGGGGGAGGTAGATTGAGGGAGATGAGAATGGCGAGGTGGTCAGAGGGAAGCACAGAGGAGGTGTCAGAGTCGAGAAAGAGTTGATCGGAGGTGCGGGTGATGATCAAGTCGAGGGTATGGCCGAGTCGGTGGGTGGGTTTAGTGATGTGTTGTGTAAGATTGTGGTTTGAAAGTGACGTGCAAAGGCGTTTTGTGTCGGGTTTGTCAAAGTGGAAGTTAAAGTCGCCTAGGAGGATGTGTTTTCCGGGTCGTGTGCTGTAGTGGTCGAGGAGGAGGTCAAGGTCGAGGAGGAGGTCAAACTCGGTATATATATATATATATATATATATATATATATATATATATATATATATATATATATATATATATATATATATATATATATATATATATATATATATATATATATATATATATATATATATATATATATATATATATATATATATCAGAGGTGTATTCTCTACTTATGTCATAGAGTTCTTCAGCGCCAAAGCAAAGTGTGGCAGACGATATTTCTGTGCCACCGCCATTGAACACAGGTTGTGAGTCTGAAATATGTGTGCACTAAACTGCAAAGAAACACGGGTCAGCAAGAGGCATAGATTCTCTGAGCAAGTGCGGGGGGCTCAAGAGGATCTATGTCTCTTGTAGCTGCATTGTGTTCAATTGTTCTCTTCAGTGAACTGGTCATCGTGGCTCAACAGTTCAAGAGGCCACGTTGATTCGCGTGGTAGGACCTCTTTAAAGCTTTAGCGTCCACTCTGATTTATTGCATCTCGTTGTCGTCGTCTTTCAGTTGTTGTTGTCGTCGTCGCCGTCGTCGTTGTTGTTGTTGTCAAGTTGTCGTTGCCGTCGTTGTTGTTGTCGTTGTTGTTGTTGTTGTCGTTGTGTGTTTGTACTTTAACATCTGTTATTGTTCCACCCTTCAACTAACATAGTCAATCTCATTTTAAGCAGTAGTGTATCAGGATGAAAAGTGTTAAGAAACACGAAAACATGTTCCCAAATCACGCTGCTTGCGCAACTTTTCGCACCCAGTTCGTGTTGCGTGTTTGTACATTAACATCTGTGTGACCAGACGAGACGCTAAATTAAATTGCATTCTAATTATGACGAGTCCACCATAAATCATCCGGCCGCGGAAGTTAGTACCAGCGGTTCAAATGTCTGCACATGATGAGACCAAAGTAATCAATTTACTGCAACACACCCAAATGCAAGAGGCGTAGATCCTCATGAGCCCCCGCATCTGCGGTGGCTCGTGCGGATCTCTGCCTCTTGCTGCCTCCCCCCTCTCCCCCCCCCCCCTTCCTTTACTGTGTTTTCAGTCATAATGGACGGGTGGGGTGCTCTGTCGTTGAATTCGAAAGAGATTTCTGAAATACACTCTGCGACCAGTGACGGGAAAAGCCGTAAATAAGGCGATTAACGTGGATTCAAAGTTGTGTCAGCAAGAGGTCTAGATCTTCATGAGCCCCCGCAGTTGCGGGGGCTCATGAGAATCTAGGCCTCTTGCAGTTGGGTGGTGTTCACATTTCTCGGTATTAAAAACGGCTACAGTTTGTGTCCGGACATGACTAGAACGAGGGTATGCAACGCGATCACAGGTTGACTGTGTGCGAGCTATTTCAGACAGTCGCCGGATTTATTTTTGCCACTTGCATTGGGCGCAGGAAAGTTAATCATGTCTCATCAGTTGGCCAGAAATTGCTGTCAAGTTTATTTTGGGCATTTAGGTGTGTGTGGGTGGTAGGGGTGGGGGGGGGGGTTGACGTCATAAATGAGTGACATTGTAGAATCGTTCTCTGAGCTCACACGAAGCGAAAGGTACTCGAGGTGAAATTAGCCATATAGTTGGCCCGTGCACGTGACTTAAATTGCGCGAGCCACAGTCGCTATAAGACCGACGTGGGCTCGATGAACTTTGCTCAACGGGCAGCGATTTTGATAAGGAAAGTGGCTCAAATGTACACATGTACATACACGTGGGAAACCCTTGCTCAGCGATTCCTAGCAGGCGACTCTATATCAGTGGCAGTAATATGAAGAATCACCTTCTACGAAACGCCGTAGGAGCCGTTTGGCTCTGGAAGTAAAAGAAATTCCTTTAGTGCAAATCAGCTGCTCGCTATTTTGCTCTTAACCCCTTCACTGCCGAGAAAAGAGCGAACGTGATCCAAAAGCAAGAGACATAGATCCTCATGGGCCTCCGCAGTTGCCGGGGCTCATAAGGACCTATGCCTCTTGTTTGACAGCGCTTTGAATCCATGTCCCTTGGACGGTTTTGACTTTTTGGTCGTTGAATGAACGAAGATTTCAGAAACAGAAATGTACGCACAGTGGCAGGGAAGGGGTTAACTCAATCACTCATTAACTCAGTCATTCGCGGCCAGCCGCATCCGGATGCGGCTGGCCCCAAATGAGTTAACCTTCAATGCCGAGAAAGAGTGAACGTGATCCAAGTGCAAGAGACATAGATCCTCATGAGCCCCCGCAGCTACGGGGGCTCACGAGGAGCTGTGCCTCTTGTTTGACACCACTTTGAATCCACGTTCCGTGGACGGCTGGGGTTCTTTAGAGCTGAATGAACGAAGATCGCAGAAACGCAAATCTGAGTCAAATGACAACGATGGAGATAAAGTGAGAGGGTGAAGTGGTTAAAGCGAAAGGGGTTGTAGTAACACTTTCTGGAAAAAAAGGAGCTCATGAGGATCTATGCCTCTTGTTGATACCACTTTGAATCTATGTCCCTTCGACGGCTGGGGTTCATTTTGGGTTTAATTAGCGAACACTACATAAATAACATTCCGCGTTAAATGACAGTGATGGAGTCAAAATTAGAGGGTCACAGTGTAACAAAAATGATATCAACATGTTCGGACTACTGGAGTCACCAGAAAGTTCACAGTGCGGAGGTGGAATATCAAGCGTTATTTGCACTCCGACAATAATAATAATAATAATAATAATAATAATAATAATAATAATAATAATAATAATAATAATAATAATAATAATAAATAATAATAATAATAATAATAATAATAATAATAATTTAAAAATACACACACACACACACACACACACACACACACACACACTTGTGCATCCGCCAACAGGGCTACAAAGAAGTGTCGTCTGCTCTATCTTTGACAGATCCTGAGACATTGTTTTTTTTATGTTCTTATTGTCCTATGAAAGCGACGTTACATATTAGGAGATAGATCAACCATTTTAGTTCAAGGGTTTTGCCAGAATAGCTTGGCGCCTGAGGCGCCAAGCTATTCTGGCACCACCCTTGAACTATCATAGTCGAACTAATTTCAAGCAGTAATCAGGATGAAAAGGGTTTAGAAACTCGATTACATGTACCCAAATCACGCTGCTTCCGCAACTTTTTGCACCCAGTTCGAAACTTTCCGAAACTTTGATCTCTAATCCTTTCCTCTATTATGCGTATACCGTTCTTTGTCAACGTCTATTGCTCGAGGGAGACAATCATAAACCTTACCTTGCATTTTTCTCCCTTGAGTGTGCGTTTTGTTTTGTTTTTTCGATTACTCGATTTCGATGCCTTCACACACAAACGTTTTCAAACGAATAACAACAAATTTGTTGCATTGTTTTGCTGTTTATTACAGCTCTTTTGTCTCGTGACTCTCGGTTGTCTCGATGTCATGTTTATCTCCCTTAGCTGCGTTTTGGAAAACAAAAATGACATCGAGACATTTAACCTCGACGGTAAGAAGAAGGGTTGCAGTGATCAATAACAAAACAATATCGCTAATATTACGCGAACCAACTTGATGTAACTTCCAACGCTCTGAACAAAGTAGACAATCACCTCGATAAAAATTGCTACCGACAGCCAAAGGGTTAACAATTTCGGACATGATCAGAGTGTGACCATTCGAGTATCTGCAGGTTCACACAAAACGGACGGACCGTACGGAGGAGGTACTTCAACCACTCTACGAAACAATTGGAAACAAGTGGAACGGATGTGACGTAACGTCCAACGCTCTTGGAAGAACAGGGACCGTTTCAGTAACAATTTCTGGACGTGTTTAGACCGCTTGATTTATCGTGTGTGGGAAGTACTTCAGACACTATGCGAATAAAGCCTAGAAAAGTCAGGGGCTTTCTGGACATCAACAACATGATCTGCCGGCAAGGTCATGGAAGACGCCGACTGTATTTCAAGCACTATACTAAGGACCAAGTCCTTGTAACTTCTGACTCTCTGGAAACAACAGGAAGACTTTCAGAACCATTTGATTTTTCGCCCGTTTCAGTAGTAATTTGCAGACACGCTCAGACCACTTGATGTTTCGCCTAGGTCGTGGAGCCGGCCGACTGCCTGTCGGAAGTACTCAAAGCACAAAATGAAGAAACTTGTTGATGTAACTTCTGACTCGCTGGATCACTTTTTGGACACAGCCAGACAACATGATTTGCCGGCAAGGTCATAACCAGACAACATGATTTGCCGGCAAGGTCAGTCACAGAACAAGCCAATACACTTAACACATTCTACCCGAGGACCGAAATCCCCAAATTTTGAAGTTGTCCTCTGAAGGACTGTATTACAAATAGAGAGACAGATCAAGCATGATAGTTCAAGGTTGGTACCAGAATAGCTTGGCGCCTATGGGCGCCAAGATATTCAGGCACCACCATTGAACTATCATGCTCGATCAATGTCTTGCTATGGTGTGTCAGGGCTGAATGAGTTAACCCACTAGTGCATGCAGGCGTCGGTGCTGTTAAAAAAAATAAATAAATAAAAAAAATAAAAAATAAAAAACCTTCACCTGAACCTGAGGGCACCACGTATTAACGCATTAGATGTATGTAACTCTAACATTGTGGTCCTTATATATAAATGCGTTGAGTTACCTTCTTCACACAGCTTCACTGCGCCAGCAGCTATATCATCTTGGTCAGCACAATACTTTGAGTATCTCCTCCACACATTCACTCCACACTGTATGACCTTGATGCCAACTCAAGTGGTCTGACCGTGCATAAATATTGTTTAATGAAACGACCCTGTTACATCGACTTAGTATACCGTATAATGTTTAACCCCTTTGTGCACACAGACGTCGCTACTGTTTACAGTACCGACGCCTGCATGCACAAGGGGTGTATGTGTATTCTGCTTGCTCTGTGACCGACCTTGCCGGCAAATCATGTTGTCTTGCTATGACCTTGCCGGCAAATCATGTTGACTGGCTATGACCTTGCCGGGAAATCGTGTCGTCTGGCTATGACCTTGCCGGCAAATCATGTTGTCTGGCTATGACCTTGCCGGCAAATCATGTTGTCTGGCTATGACCTTGCCGGGAAATCATGTTGTCTGGCTATGACCTTACCGGCAAATCATGTTGTCTGGCTTTGTCTTGCCGGCAAATCATGTTGTCTGGCTATGTCCAAAAAGTGATCCAGCGAGTCAGAAGTTACATCAAAAGTAGTTTCATTTTGTGCTTTGAGTACTTCCTACGGGCAGTCGGCCGGTCCTGCGACCGTGGCAAAAAATCAACTGATCCGAGCATGTCCACAAACTGCTACTGAAAAGGTGAAAAATCAAGTGGTCTGAGCATGTCCACAAATTGCTACTGAAACGGGCGAAAAATCAAGTGGTCTGAGCATGTCCACAAATTGCTAAAGAAACGAGCGAAATATCAAGTGGTCCGTTTGTTTCCATGTCACCTGAAGAAGGATCTTTGATCCGAAACGTCGTTCCTTGTTTCTATTTTAAAGGGTTTTCTACCACTATCTTCTGTTTTTCTTTCACATGAAACCCTAGTGGCAACAGTTTTACTATATCAAGTGGTCCGTGAATGTATTGTTGTAGCGTGTCAGAAAATAAAACGTTAACTCATTCAACTCAGACACGTCACGGCAAGACATGGATCGAGCGTTATAGTTCAAGGGTTGTGCCAAAATAGCTTGGCGCCCATAGGCGCCAAGCTATACTGGCACAACCCTTGAACTATCACGCTCGATCTGTTTCCAGAAGTGTACTACAGTCTTCACGGGGCAACTTCAAAATTTGCGGATTTCGGTCCTGGAGCAGAATGTGCTAAACGTTAGGGCTTGATCCTTTGTCCACCATGAAGGGTCTGGACGAGTTTTTACCCCAGCTGGGTCTGAAAGATCACTGGTATGGAAGGGATTCACAAAATTAAAACTGAGGGAATTGTAATGTCCTTAGCATTTGGTCCCTAGAGTGCTTTGAGTGCCGCCTCCATCTCCCCCTAAATATCTGTTTGGTGATGAATTCACGTTCTGCCACCTGTGCTACCAGCTTCCCAGTAGCGCGTCAGGGTTAGAGTCCTTCTTTTTCTTCTTCCGTTGCCAACCAGCTTCAGAATATTGTCGGGTTTTTGTTATAGTCCGACTAGTTGACTGAAACAGTATCCCTAATGTCTTGAAATTAAGCTCTGCCACCGTCGAGACCTTCAGGCAAACACTGACCGAGAACGTTACACTTATCTCAACCCCACTCCTCCCCCTCCCCCTCCCCTCCCCATCCCAGCAGGCGCGGCCGTCAGAGCAACATGTTGGTGTGTGACTCTTGATTGGACTGTCTTCACGTTTTAAGAGGCAATAAAGGGGTTACGCCCACCCCCACACCGCCCAGTATTGACGTTTACTAAGATTTGTACATTACACTGGCTGACGACCTACGTTCAGTATTCTGTGTTGTCGGTCACAGTTGTTTTTATTTCACAAGCCGCACAGACACGCCCTGAGAGAGTCGTGTTGCTTCACCCATGACACTTTGAATTAGATCGCCTGTGATGGTTCAGGGGTTGTGCCAGGATAGCTTGGTGCTTGCAGGCAAAGATGCCAACACATCTACGCTAAATAAATTTATTCACAAGTACTGAGTTGGGGTAACACATGTCTTTAACAATGATAGTTCGAATAGACGTGCCAGAATAGCATGGCGCCTTGAAGCATGACGGTTCAAGAGAAGTGCTGTAATAGCTTGGCGCCAAGCTAGTCCAGCACTTCTCTTGATGTTTGGTCAATATTACTGTCATGTCGTCACAGTGACTCTGCTTAGACGATGAAAATTATTCGATCTGATGATTTGAAAAGTTTTCCTTTGGCGATTGCGAGATCATTCGGACAGGATGAAGACAGATTTGTCAAGACCTCTGGTCTAAGCAGCATTATTCATAAGTAATGGTCGGGGGACTAAATTGCTTCGTTCTGACTTCCGGGGTGTCCATACACAGGCTCTAGGCGTACATAAAATTATGGAGACGTTGGTGTAGTTCTGAGCAAACAGCCTTTTACATCTGCGACTGCGAGCACATTATGTAAATGTAACAACCTTTTCATTCTATTTTGAGCGTGGCTATGACATCTTGAAATGTACCAGGATTCGTTTGGGGGCCACTGAATAACCGTATACCAGCTCTTCTAAAAACACCGCAGGGCATGCATTTTTATGGCCTATTCTTGTATGTATGTATGTATATATATACCTGATCCATTATTTCCAACGCCAACTGCAAGAGGCGAGTCTTAAAAGTAAAACCAGATCCAACTGCAAGAGGCATAGATCCTCATGAGCCCCCGCAGTTGCGGGGGCTCATGAGGATCTACGCCTCTTACTGAAATCACTTTGTATGGATGTATCCATGTTTCTTCGACGACTGGGGATCTTTAACGTTGTCGCTGAATTTACAATGATTTAAAAAAAAACACGGTCTGCAGCTGCTGGCATTAAAGGGATTAAACAACACTGGTTTTCCGCCCGCCCCTCCCCATCTTTTCTCGTACTATAAGAATTCAAAGCGGCCTGCTCAATGGCGAGTTTCGCGGATTCCTAAAAAAAAAAATTGGTGATTCGACGGGTCATAATTATATAGATTGCCACGCTTAACCCCTTCCCTGTCCACTGGACGCATATGTTGTTTCATAAACCTTTGTTCATTCAACGACAAAAAAGCCGCAAAAGTCAACTGAAAGGAACACGGTTACAAATTGGTTTCCGCAAGAGGCATAGATCCTCATGAGCCCCCGCGACATCAAGGGCACATGAGGATCTATGCCTCTTGCAGATGGGTCTTGCTCAATTTCCTCGCAGTGAAGGGATTCAACTAAGACGCCCTTTCTGTCCTTCTAGTCACAATCCGTGCGAGCTGGTACACAAGATTGAGGTTTTTTTTCTGCTGACGCTAGTGTGTATCACCGAAGAACTCTTCTGCGTAGAACGGAGAAAAATAACACAAAAAGCCCATCGTTTCCGACATTCAAATTTTGAACAGCGTAATTGAAAGACACTCTAAGAACATTTAATGAAGAAGTTATTTCGAGTTATTAACCCTTTTTCTGCCTAGAGCCGTGGCGTAAGAAGATATTCATGTTCCTTGAGAGAAACCCAGCGTGCCTAACATGTTACTTTCAAGTAAAAAAAATAAATGGGGGGGGGGGGAGGGAGAGAGAGCGAGAGAGGGTGGGGGGAGGAGAGAGAGAGAGAGAGAGAGAGAGAGAGAGAGAGAGAGAGAGAGAGAGAGAGAGAGAGAGAGAGAGAGAGAGAGAACTCTCCAAGCTCAAACAATGAAACGCAACAATCAAAATCTAAAATCGAATGCTATTTCTTTTCCAGAAGTATTTTGTTCTCCGAATAACATATACAAAAATATACACTTTTAAAAATTTGATATAATTTTAATAGTGCGTCTGAAAAAAGAATTCTCCAAAAGTAATAGGATCCATCCATTCACCCTACATTTTCATTACACCCCCCTCCCCCCCCACCCCCACCCCCTCCACCCACCCCACACCCCACCCGCCCTCTTCCCCCCTTCCCCCTGTCTTTTCCCCAACCCGGTTCCTAGGCAACTGTGGAGCAGGTCCCTTTAACACCTTCACTGCCGGTGGACGCAGACTGCGATTTAGAAATCATGGTAAATTTAACGTCAAAGATCTCTAGCCGTCAAAGGAAAACGGGTACACAGTGGTTTCAGCAAAAGGTATAGATCCTCAGCGACTGCGGGGGCTCATGAGGATCTATACCTCTTGCAGTGGGGTGGAGGTCAATTTTTTCTCGGCAGTGAGGTGTTAAATCGGTTACATAACCTATTTCAGACAACCTAACGTTATTTGTCTGCAAGGATTTTGATACTGCACTTTACTATAAATATCCTATTTTTCAACTTTTTTTTTCCGTTGTCTGAAAATGGAATTTTTTTTAAAGCGGTTTGCTTTGTTGTTTAATTCGTATTTGATGCATGTCTATCATCATATACTTTTTGCCGTGTATTTTGGTCGTTGGCTGGCAACATGGCGCCAACTTACAGAAAGGGGGTCAATGGATTTCACTGTATGTTTGTCCCGTTTTGCGTGATTCCTTTTAGTACGTCATGCATCTTCCCATAAAAATAAAGTTTGTCTTAGAAGCGATTTTGTCTAACACTCCGCTTTTGAAGGAAAACAAGCATATTTTATCAGTGGCGTAGGAAGATTTTTTTTCACTGGAGGAAGCCTCCAAAAAATCAAACAACTGGGTTGGAATATAATTGGTCAGTTATAGGCCTACATACATACAAGAATAGGTCATAAAAAATGCATGCCTGGGGTGTTTTGGAGGAGTTGATAGGACTGTAAGCCATAAACCATTCCTGGTGTATTTCGGGATGTCATAACCAGACTTCGGGGGTGGGGGGGGGTCAGAAGTTTCTCTGGCTCCCCACCCCCCACCCCATACCTCCTACAATTTCGATGGGGGGGGGGGGCGAGGGGGGGGGCGAGGGGGGGGGGTCGGAGAGAGGCAGGGCCCTCCTCACGTCTCTGCGGTTCCTACGCCACTGTACGTGGATGAAATCTTATTTTTCCCGAATCGTGATTGACAGTTCACCGCGAGTGTCTTTCTTGTTTGGAGATGCGCGTGGGCATTCGGATTTTTATCTGGAAAATCACCAGATTAAAGAGGTGACAATTGAGTCCACCTACAACATACGAAGTAAGACCAATTTAACCAAACTTCGAGAGAAATTCGTTGGCCTCCTCAAAGGGCGCAGATTCATGCTGTGAACTACGTCAAACAGCGGGACCAAGTGAGAACGTCCGTCCAACGCCGGCAAGGATAAGTCAACTGTTCTATTTACAACTGCTATCCTCTGGAGAGTCACGTATTGTTTTTTGTTTTTGTTTTTGTTTTTTAGTTGTTGTTTTTTAATTAACCCTTTCATTGTCGGTATCGGTTTTTTGTCCCGCATGAATCATCACGACAAAAACCGCTACCGACAGCCAGAGGGTTAAACTCTTCACATTTTTATGAGACTGGACGAAAAGTTGATGGATCGACCTTGATAGTTCAAGTGTAGTGTCAGATTAGCTTGGCACCGGAGGCGCCGAGCTAATCGGGCACTACCCTTGATCCATCGCGGTTAGTCTGCCACCCCAGTTAGCTCTAGCTCTAGAAATGAAAGGGACACGCCTGCGCCGAATTAAGATCTCGAAGCGTGGCAGAGTCTGCATTCACAGGCAGCTGTCTGAGACAAAAGCTTCCGCAGTGAAACCTGCAGTGAATTCAATGTAAAAATGGGGAGTGGGTGGAGGAGGGGGGAGGGGGAGAATGGGGAATGACCGGCTGATCCAGCCACATCCAAACGCGGAGATTTCATGAAAACTAATAAAAGGTCTTTCAAAGTGTTTCTCAACGATTTGTAAGTCCCTTGTACACAAAACAAAAACTGACATAGGACATGGATGTCAGAAATATGTAGAAATCGACAGTATTGTAAGCCGGGATGATGGTTCGATTAAGTCGGCTTACATCTTTAGTCAGTACATGCTTAACTCATTCACGGTGACCAGCATCAATAGCAATACGACACTTTCGCAGCTATTTATGCGGTGCTCCTTTTTTCTTTTTCCTTTATTTGTTTGTTTGTTGTTGGGGTTTTTTGTTGTTTTTTTTGTTGTTGTTGTTGTTGTTGTTGTTGTTTTGCTTGTTTATTTTTGTTGTTGTTGTTGTTGTTGTTGCTTCTTTTCAAACCAAGAAATAGACAAATAATACTCATGGCACTGCTGTACATAAGTGTCACCTAGGTTGTGTTGTTCCTTTAACCCCTTGACTGTTACTGACGATATTGCTCTGCCTTAAAATACGTGTAGTTACGCGTCTTCTCCGCCGAATGATATCGTCAGCAGCAGCCAACGGGTTAATTAAGCATAAGACCTGAATTTCTGGTGTTTGTGTTTATCTTCGATTTTTTTTCGTAAGTTCCAAAACTGGGATTTGCTAGATCAAAGTGATTCACGACAGCTCAAATGCACTGTATGTATTCAATACAGAACTTTCTCAAACCGTCTTAAAATCGCTAACTCTTTGGCTGTCTGTAGCGGTTATGGTCGCGATGATTCCTGTCGGAATCATCGCCGACAAAAACCGCTACCGGCAGCCAAAGGATTAATTTTGAGGAGCAAACTTTTTCCATTTTTTTTCCACATTTGTTCAGGGTTGAGATCGGTCAAGCATGCGGTGTCCCTGTCACGTACCAGAGTTCGTTGTGAGTAATTAGTGCGCGGGGAGGAAGGCTTTAGATGACGTCATGAACATTTATATACCAAGAAAAATGGGACGACGTAAAGGAAAGAGAAGTGACAAAGTAGCAAACTAAAGCAAGCAATGTGTAGAGTGTCCGCGGATAGTGCATTCACGTCTTTCGTAGGAGTGCCTATCAACAGGTGTTTTGCCCGCAAGTTGCTTAACGGTGAGTCGCCTGAGAATGGCCATACCTCTTGCTCTAAACGACCCCGTTCAGTGCCGAGAAAATATGAACACCATCCAACTGCAAGCGGCATAAATCCTCATGAGCCCCCGCAGTTGCGGGGGCTCATGAGGATGTATGCCTCTTACTGATACCATTTTGAATCCATGTTGCTGGGACAGCTAGGAGTTATTTGTTCGTTTGTTTGTTTGTTTGTTTGTTTGTTATTGTTTGGTTATTGTTTGTTTTGTTTTGTTTTTTGCTGTTGTTGTTTTGTGTGTCTTTTTTTCTTTTTTTCTTTTTTTCGGGGGGGGGGGGGGGGGGGGGGAGGGGGCGGATTGGTGATTTGCTTTTTCATTGAATTAATGAAGATTGCAGAAACACAGTCTGCGTTAACTAGCACTGAACGGGTTAAAGGGACCTGCTCCAGACAGGAAAAATGGTTAATAGTTCGCAATATCTCCTTTATAAATGTTTTTCGTAAGTCTTACAATAATGCTGGACAAAAGGCCTGACTTAACGCGTGAAGCTTTCAAAATGTAAAATAAAAGACTTTTGTGTTCTTCTTCTCCTTTGTACGTAGGAGAGCTACCCGCTGCGCACAGTAGGCAATAGGAAACCTCTCTTACGTGTGCCTACTCACATGCACTGTAAAAAGAAGGGTGGACACGTCTTAGTTAAGGCAAGACAGCATTGAGCCCGCCCTGGAGCAAATCATTTATACTACAGAGGGAGTGTAGGCGCAAGGTATGGATTTCTGCACCTGGGGTCGGTTGCATGAGTGAGGTGGCGCAGGACTAAGATCACTCACGCAACTGAGCCCAGTTCCTTATCAGAGTGAGCTACAGTAAGGCAGTTGCGACCATCCTCACGTGAACATTCAGAGAACTTGTGGGAACGATGGAACTTCAGGGCACGAGGTGTGATCGCTCTCGACGCTTTCGCACTGTGCGATGCCTGAGGTTTTCACAAGAAATCGCGAATAATCACATCCGACTGGTGTAGCACTTCGTCCCTGTCAAACGCTGACATCCAGCCGCAATAACCTCCACAATGATTACTTCATTCAGCCCTGACACTAAAACAAGATATTGCTCGATCATGATAGTTCAAGTATGGTGTCAGAATGGCTTGGCGCCTTCAATCAAGTCTGGTGCCAGAATGGCTTGGCGCCTGGAGGCGCCAAGCAATTCTGACACCACACGCAAGCCCCAACAACTAACTTACACATTCAGCGTCATGGCTGATCTGTTTTGTGAACGATAATGTCTTCAACGGAGGAGGCATAGATCCTCAAAAATACCGCAGCCTTGACTGCCACTTACCAGTCCTGCCACTTCCCAACCCCCATTTACATCTGGGTTTTTTTCTGACGGAGGTCTCGGGTCCGCAGAGGACGGCAAGAAGAAGCGTTTAAGTCCAAAAAGTGATGTCTCTTTAATTTGAAACAAAATTTTTTTTCTTTGTTTTTGTGGGTTGGGTGAGAGGAGGCAAAAAGACACGCTGGCCAGGGCAACTTTGAAAAGTTGCAGGACCGCAAAAAACAAAACCAACATTATTAAAACCATCGACGGTTGATAGCTTCACGATTCGGTAATTGATCACGTACAATTCAATTTCGAAACAAGCAAATAATTAATTGATTTTTTTCTATTAAAAAAAAAAGAGCTAAATGAGCAACGTGGCTGCAAATTAGAATCAGCAAGAGGCATAGATCCCTATGAGCCCCCGCCGCCTGCCGGCGGCGGCGACTCATGAGGATCTATGCCTCTTGGGGTCGGAAGTCGTGTCTGTGCAGTATTGTGGCAAAAGGTTAAAGGGTCCGTGCGTCTTAGAGAGATGCGATGTTCGCCGCAAGTTTTGACAAAAAGGTGAGTAATTTATACATCATCGGTGAATTAACATGTGATAAGATTACAGACCCTGGGGTATTTTGAAAACATATATTATTTAAAGGAGTGCATGAAAAAAAAAAAGCAACTGAGCACGCACAGGCAATCAGCAAACAAACAAAAAAAAGGAATACATAGTTTTTAAACTGCAAAATAAGATTCGTCCAAATAAAGGATGTCTTTTAAAACAAAAACTGCGCTGACGGCAGCACAGGAGTGAAACCATTGCAAATATACAGTTCAATCACGTGATACACAGATACGAGTAGGACCAGGAGGATGCAAAAAACATCATAGGCTCCAGGGATCAGTTTCATGAGTGAGCTTAGTCCTGCGCAAGTCACTGCGCAAGGTGCTTCGTGTTAGCAGAGCACCTTTCTTAGCGGCTGGCCCAAGACTAAGCCCACTCATGCAACTGGCCCCACGCGTCAATTTTGCCAGTTGCAGACGCGTGGCGTTGGCATTTTTGCGGCTTTGAGGGGGTTAAAGCTCGAGATGCAATGAGATGCAAATGCCAGACACATGGCGTGTGTGAGCAGAAACGTCGACTGAAAGTTTAGCGCGATCTCTGTGCTTTCATAACCTAACCGGCCTCCGTCGCATGAGTGGACATAGTCCTGCGCAAGCCACTAAGCACGGTGCGCCGCGATAGCGTTATTACTGTGTAAAAACAGGCATGAATCCAGACACGTGTTTTCACGACGTGTCTCAATGAACAGTATATCTCTTCTGTTCACTCTCGTGACGGGTTCACTGTTCGCGGGTTTTCATGACAGATATCATTGAACTGTATTCATTTCTTCTGTTCACTGTCTTGACGGTTTCACTGTACAAGGGTTTTTACGACATATAACAATGAACCGTATTTATCTCTTCTGTTCACTGTCGTGTCGGTTTCACTGTTCAAGGGCTCTCATTTAGGACATATAACAATGAACAGTATTTATTTCTTCTGTTCACTGTCGTGTCGGGTTCACTGTTCACGGGGTTATACAGTGGCACATCCAGGGGGAGGGGGGCCAGGGGCCCTGCCCCCCCCTACCCCCCCCCCCCCCGTCAGCCTCACCCCCCAAAAAATTTCATGGTTATTTGTGGAAGTTGTGTTTTACTATTCGATGGTTCTTCTTTACTTGTACGGTGTATTTTACAATTATCTCACGGGATCGGTGGGTGAGCATAGTGTATTCATGGGCCTATAGTCAAATATCCTCACTTGGCACTCCTTACCTGCACCTGTCACAGTACTTTACGCAGACATAGAGTGCCATGTGCCCCGCACTCACAGGGGCTCATGTAAATCGGTGCCTCTTGCTGTGCAATACAATCCTCATTGCATCCGCAGACTGAGGCAGCCAGCTGGCAATAAGCCGCTGACTGCTGACTATATCAACTAAACCTCCATTTCGATTTGAAATTAACCAATTAAAAAGCGAGGCTTGTTCTGATGTTTACCGCATGAATATTGAAACAATAGCGAACTGTTGCAAAAATTCTGCTCCTACTTCAAAAACTTTTTCCGCTACCTGATTCTGTAGTGTCAGACTACAGTCTAAAGTCTCTATGCTGTTTTGACTTCAGGACCCATTTAAATACTGTACATAAAACACGTGGGGGACGCTTTCTTTTTTGCCGACGTCTGCATATGCGAAAGTGCGACTAGAAGGTTCTGCGCTTTTCTAGATGAGGCTACTTTGAATTATGTGGCATTCCCAAAGGAATAACTTTCAACTGTTTGAGACGATAATACGATGATCTTCTCCACGAAGCTAATGGTATTTTGGCATTTACACAAGACCAATATCATCGTTAATGGACGGATTAGTTTGCAACCAACAACTACTGACTACAAAAGAGAGCGAGATCGCGGTTGACAAACAAGCTTGTACCATAAGCCTAGACAACACTCCAAACATCTCCAAGAGGAAAGATCCTCATGAGCCCAGGGGCACGCCAAACATCTCCAAGAGGCAAAGATCCTCATGAGCCCAGGGGGACCCCAAACATCTCCAAGAGGCAAAGATCATCAGGAGCCCCGGGGCACGCCAAACATCTCCAAGAGGCAAAGATCCTCAGGAGCCCCGGGGCACGCCAAACTTCTCAAATATGCAAAGATCCTCAGGAGCCCCGGGGCAGGCCAAACATATGTAAGAGGCAAAGATCCTCAGGAGCCCAGGGGGCACGCCAAACATCTCCAAGAGGCAAAGATCCTCAGGAGCCCGGGGGCACGCCAAACATCTCCTGGGCTCCTGAGGATCTATGCCTCTTGGAGATGTTTGGAGTGTCGTCTATGCTTATAAGACAATGGTTTCGCTCTCGTTCGTTGTTGGGAGTCGTTCCTTGAAGACGACACCTCACTGGTGTCAACAGGATAAGATGTCCACACCATCAACACTTTGACGCTGTTTGAGAAAGCCGAGGTTGTCCGTTTGAGAATACATTACATGAGCATACTGTAATCTAAAAGAGGGAACTTACGCTATACGCAACCCTTGACCACTTGACCAGTGACGATACCGTTCGGCAGAAAAGACTCGTATTTACACGTCTTTTCCGCCGAACGGTATCGTCAGTAGCAGTTATGATGGTAAGGATCATAATTATGACGTTGAAGCCGTTTTTGAAGAAACAAAGCAATAATGAAACCGTTCTAAAATGTCTCCGTGACATTAAATTTTATATTTAATTGTTGCAAGCTTTCAGGTTCACTTTCTTATGTATGGTGTAGTCTGTACAGGGGATTAAGTGTAGCGCTTGCCGAAGACCGGTTATTACTAGTTGTATTACGAGTTAGGCTTTGCCAGTGGTTCTTGTCGCCTCGAGGGTTCGGTCAGGGGAGTCAATGTCGGGGGATAAGAGTCGAGGGGTTTTACCGCCGTGGTGGGACCCGAGAGGCGACAAGACCAATGTCAAAGCCTGACTCGTAATACGACGATTTTGTCTCTTCAACTGTACGAATATAAATGCACGAAAGGCCCCTTTGAAAGAGCCCCTGCTAAGTACTTTCAGTACTCAAGGGACGCAACTTTCTTATCAGTGTTTGTCACTTACGTGCACATGCCGTGGTCAAAGCTGCGTCCGCGACCTTGGCATGCCACTCGCAGGTATAGTGGGCAATAACCATTATTAAATAGGGGGTTAAAAAAAATAAATAGGGCGTGAAAAAAATAGTGTAAAATAAATAATTATTTAAAAAATCTGACATTCAAAATAAACTTATGCAACAGATTATTAGAATGATACTATGTAGTATGGTCATATTAACACATTTGAGACATGTCACTTCCAGATACGCGGCTTAATGCCGCGTATCTGAAAGCGACACGTCTCGAATGACTTAATTTCATTCTTCACTTCGTTCTGCCCGCATTCATGCTGGGTTTGTAAGCACATATCAGCCTCAGCAATGGAAGCACCAGTTTATCGCGAAATCGCGTATAACGCGGACAGCTCTCCGGCAGCTTCAATGTGGGCATCCGGCCATAGGCGTTGACTAAGGGATCTGTGAGCCGACGTCAGCCTATGTTGGTCCGGGGCAACTATGGCTGAGATGGGCCTGATGATATTTTGCTTTGGGGTGGAGATGGGGGGGGGGGGAAGCAAACCATCGTAAGTGCATCATCGCTGCGTGACTTAATGGCTCCCATTATATTATATTATATTATATTATATTATATTATATTATATTATATTATATTATATTATATTATATTATATTATATTATATTATATTATATTATATTATATTACACTGAGCTACATTATAAGTTATTGGTCGCAGGGGGTTGCTACACGGGCCCTTGCAGGCCTGAGGGAGGTCAATAAACCATTGTACCCCGAAGGCCTGAGGGTACAATGTTTCCTTTGACCTCCCGAAGGCCTACAAGGGTCCGTGCAGCAAGCCCCTGCTATCAATAACGTATTTGTTTTCATTCCTTCACTATTTTCGTAAAATAAATCAAGAAGACATCTTCCGACCTGGATCACGCCAGATATTACTGACGTCAAAGGAACATATATTTATACATAATAGACTTATGACGTAATTTACAATATTTCATGACGTTGCCGTCTACAGTACTGAGTGTGCTTGTTGTTTCGAACAACACTATGTAACCTTTTACTTTAGAACGTTTTGGTGATCTTTTATAGAACAATACTCACACCAAAGATGTGTCACAAAGAGGGCTACAAGAAGTCCGCCATTTGTCGCTACAAGGGGTTTTGTATCACGGTCACATGGTACGGTTTGCGCTAAAGAGACTGGTTGTGTGACGTAGGGATGAAAACAATTTGTTTGATATAATATAATAATAATAATTACGGTATTTATAATGCGCTTATCTTATAATAATTATAACTCTAAGCGCGCACTCACAACTCGAGCACGCATGCGCACGCTTTAGACAACGACTCACGTACCACAAATAGTGAAATACATTACGACAGTCAGCTTGGGATGGGGAGTGTGGTGATGTTATAGTGCTAGAACTGTTGAAAGAGGTGAGTTTTGAGGGCGGACTGGAAGGAGGAGAGAGAGTGTTTCTGACGGAGAGAGAGTGGGAGAGTGTTCAAGGTGGATGGACCGTATACTCAGAAGGAGCGGGGGCCGAAAGTGCTGAGTTTGGTGCGGAGGATGTGGAGGCGGAGAGGGTCGGAGGCGGAGCGGAGGGAGCGGGGAGGAGTGTAGGGGTGAAGTAAGTTAGAGAGATAGGCGGGAGCGCAGTTGTTCAGGGATTTGTAGCAGAGAGACAGAATCTTGTATTGGATGCGTTGGGGGATGGGAAGCCAGTGAAGGAGTTTGAGCAGGGGAGTGATGTGGTCGGATTTTTTCTTTCTGAGGACGAGGCGGGCAGCATTGTTCTGGACGCGCTGGAGAGTGAAAGGGGTGGAGTGAGTGAGGCCGGAAAGGAGAGAGTTGCAGTAATCGATGCGAGATAGGATGAGAGAGACAGCAAGTTTGGTGGCAGCTTCGGTAGTGAGGTATTTTCTGATCTGACTGATGCGGCGGAGGTGGAAGCAGCATGCCTGGGCCGTGGCGGAGACGAAGCTGATCATGGAAAGAGAGGAATCGAGGATAACGCCGAGATTTTTGGCCGAGTCAGAGAGGGAGATGGGGGTGCTGTCGAGTTGAAGGTGGAGGGAGGGAGTGAACTGGGAAAGTTTCTGGCGAGTGCCTACCAGCATGGCTTCCGTTTTGTCGTCATTCAGTTTAAGCTTGTTTGCTGTCATCCAGTTTTTCACGTCTTCGTAGCAGTCAGCCGTGCGAGTCAGTAGTGACTGAGTGTTGTCGAGTTTGTCTTTGGTAGTTGTGAGTCGTCAGCGTAGAGGTGGTGGTTTATGTGGTGAGACTGGATGATGTTGGACAGAGGAGAGGTGTAGAGTGTGAAAAGGACCGGGCCCAGGACGGACCCCTGTGGAACTCCGCAGGAGAGCGTGACTGGGTTGGAAGAGACGCCGTCGATGGTGACGGACTGCTGTCTGTCGGAGAGGTAGGAGAGAAACCAGGAGTGAACAGAATCAGTGATGCCAAAGGAGTGGTGAAGGCGGTGGAGGAGGATAGAGTTGTCTATAGTGTCGAAGGCGGCAGAGAGGTCGAGTAACGTAAGATTGGTTGGTTATTTGGGTTTAACGCCGAGCAGGCGACTAAGGCCATCTCACGGCGGGCGTAAGAAGGGAGATGTTGCCCGAGTCGGTGGAGAGAAGCAGGTCGTTTAAGATATGTAGAAGGGCTTTTTCAGTGCTGTGATGTTTGCGATAGGCAGACTGGAAAGGACTGAGGAGGTTGTTGTCGGCGAGGTGGCGGTTGAGCTGGTTGAGATCGACCTTCTCAAGAAGCTTTGACAGGAAAGAGATTGGAGACTGGGCGATAGTTTTTGAGTTCGTTTGGGTCGAGGTTGTGTTTTTTGAGGAGAGGACGGGCGATGGCGGACTTGAAGATATCAGGGACGAGCCGTTCTCTAGAGATAACCGGCAGATGTTATTACCAGATCGAATCAAGATATCAGAGGCGTAAATACGTCTGTCGGTTATCGGCACTCCAAACATCTCTTTTGTATCACGGTCACATGATACGGTTTGCGCTAAAGAGAATGGTCGTGTGACGTAGGGAGGAAAACAAAGCGATATATAACATGAGGATGACCTGTGTTCAGACTGGAGTACGGACAAAAGTCTTGACTGAAGCCGGTTGACGCAGGAGGGGAGAAAGGGAGTGTTGGGGAGCGGGGGCGGGGAGGGGGAAGGGTCCGGGGGGACACGGTGCGATGAGAATGGACGCGCAAGGGATAGCGATATATTCTGCAGCGCTCTAGGCCAACCTTGTTTTAGCTCGGCAGGGGTGGATCAGTTACCTCCCGAGATAAGGTTTTCGTCTTTTTGTTTGGGACACTTTACCCGAGACAAAAAGTGGCCAAAGGGGAGACCGTCCTTTCCAGTCTCTCAGTATCAAACGACGGGGAGAGGGTGGCGGTTGGCGTTGGGGAGAGGAGAGGACCTTTCCTATGTCACAACTCGACTGAGAGGGAGTGGGTGGGGTTGGGGGTATCTTTCCACTGATATATCACATGACGCGAGACAGGAGGAATAGGCGGATGTGGAAGAGGGGGGGGGGGATGGGTGGATTCCAGACTTTCCAAGGAGATGGGGCTCACAACTTCCACAAACAATTTTTTTTTTTTTTTACGGCAAGGCTGCCAAGGATCAAATCGCTTTGACTCTTTTCATCCTGATACATTATTACCTGAATTAAACTTGACTGTGACAGATCAAGGATGGTGCCAGAATAGCTTGGCGCCTGAGGCGCCAAGCTATTCTGGCATCACCCTTGAACTAAAATGGTTGATCCATCTTGTAATCTGTAATGTAGCCTTTATAGGACAATACGCATGTGTTTTTAAGTCCCTTCTATTAATAGAAGTGACTTTTTAGGATGGGTTGCGCTGGGGCGATGTCCATGTTGTCAGAGGCGGGCAGGCCTAAATCTCTGACAACTGAAGTAACAAGATAAAAATTACGTCATGTCTAGTTACGCTAACCTCGCTGCTGAACGTACATTTGGCGCGAAAGGCCATATGTGCGTGTGCGGGTGTGTGTGTGTGTGTGTGTGTGTGTGTGTGTGTGTGTGTGTGTGTGTGTGTGTGTGTGTGTGTGTGTGTGTGTGTGTGTGTGTGTGTGTGTGTGTGTGTGTGTGTGTGTGTGTGTGTGTGTGTGTGTGTGTGTGTGTGTGTGTGTGTGTGTGTGTGTGTGTGTGTGTGTGTGTGTGTGTGTGTAGACACGAGAATCTCAGATATAGACCTCACCGAGCACGCGCCACAAAAGCCAAGCCCCCTGGCTGGGTGCCACAAGCTTTCCTGTCCCTTGGGCAATATGGCGGACGGCAGCGATTCGACTGAATGTGTTGCAAATTCTACAAGCCTACATTTATGCCAGGATACAAAGCTATGTCAAAAACGGCTCTAGATCGAGGCAAAGCAAATTTGCGTCAAGTTTCATTGATGCTGATCGTATTTATCACACAACTGGCAGTGATTCCGTTCACTAGTTGCACTCCGTGTTGACCGGTCGCAGATAAGTCTACAAGACCGCGCCGATCCACGCAAACTGTACGTGAAAAATGAGCATCACTGAGCAAGCACAGGTCACAGAAGCTATCAGTGCCTGCAGAGCCGAGTAGGTGTTTTTGTTATTGGTGTTGCCTAAAAATAAATTAGCACACTTAATCCGAGCTATTTTAGTCCATCTTGTCTCATCGTAGCAAGATGGCGCGACTGCTCAGCGCTCTCTATTGCTGGCTGAGTACAGCTTCAGTCTGAGCTGATTACTTTGACTCACAAATAAAATCGATGTGTGTGTGTGTGTGTGTGTGTGTGTGTGTGTGTGTGTGTGTGTGTGTGTGTGTGTGTGTGTGTGTGTGTGTGTGTGTGTGTGTGTGTGTGTGTGTGTGTGTGTGTGTGTGTGTGTGTAAAAGAGAGAGGAGAGAGGGAGTGAGAGAGAGAGATTATTAATAAATAACCATACATGTATGATTTGTATTTCAGGTTCAATGATCACTGTTCTCATGTCATTGGGCTTCAGAAAACTCTTCAGTATTTCAAGGCAGCTAAACTGTTTGACCCATGTGCCTAATCGACTGAGCTGCAGCGGCATGCCACACGCCTGGTGAACAGCAATATCAAAAGGCACCAAGATCGCATCTGTCCCAATAATAAAACCACGGTGTGCTAGTCAGGCCGCCATCGGAGAAGCGGACGAAAAGGCCCATAACATGCCACATCAACACAAGCAAGAAGTAAGCATTACCTAAAATAAAATCAAAACTATTATTAAATGGGTAAATTATATTTTATTCTGGAATATGAGTGGTTCACATCCCAAAACACAACACACAAAGAAATAATGGTTCAGGTCATAAATGGCAGATTCACAGTGACACTTACAATTTGATAGCATAATAATACTAGATTCAAGCTGATATTCATTTTATTATGAAGTCTTCAAAATGTCTCAATCACCAAAGAGTGAGAAACAGTCTATCGTGTCGATGTACTACGTCTGCACACCTTTAGTTCTTTGCAGCCTTGAGATGGGGTCATTCAGATTTGTCAAATTGGTGACCTGATCTGCTCCTCCAGCAGGTCTATCTTTATCTTCTAGCTTGCTATTTCAGAATTTGCACTCTGCAGCAATGGCCATGTAGTCTAATGGTGAAATCCCTAAAAGAGAAATTACAAAAATTATAAACAGTATATGTGTATGATTAACTTAAAACGTCAAACGTATTTCTAAAGCTGCACTCAATATATGTCCACAGACCAGGAGACTGACAAGAGAGCCTATGCCAGGGAATCAACAGGGTCGCTGACATATGTGTCACAACGAGGTCCCCAGTTGATCTCCCACAAGAACTGGATCGCCTTTGCTTGACCAGTTAGTGTCCAAATCCTCAGAAACGCGAGGAAAAGAACAGAGAACTGACCAGTTCTAATCACTGGGTAGAGGAAAAAAAAACCACCCCCAAGAAACTAGCAACATAAAACTTCCACATAGATTTAAATAGAAAAGCCAACGTTTCTGAAAAATGTCTTGACAGAATCTTTTCACACACTTTTTTCTCAGCTGCAGCCACATTTTATGTAAACGACATGAGGACACTGCTAAGAGTAAATATTTAAAAGTACTTCATGATAGACACCTGCACAAAAGTGTGCGACAGTGGCCAGACAGGCATAATCAAAGTCAAATGCCCCCCGCATCCAGAAATCACACCATACTCGAGGCATGTCAGTTACCAGGGTTTTGTGTGAATTTAGCTGACAATACCAGCGTGGGACTGAAGAAATCATATTCCTACCACACGCAGGTGCAAGGCCAGCTAAATATCACAGGTTATTGTTTTTACCTAAAGGGATGTAAATGTATCACAAATCACACCAGACATTCCATTCATGGCATCACTGTTTCACACTCTGTCAGCTTTCTACAAAGAACAATGAAAACCTTACTTGGAAAGTGAAATGTCATCACAGAGTGTAAGTGAAATGTCATCACAGAGTGTAAGCGAAATGTTAGGTATGCACCTCTGCTTTTATTGTCAGCATATATACACAAAGATATACTTGCCTCATTGTTCTGCTGCCCCACACTTGCCAGCTACAGGTGTATGTTGCAAGACTTGATCTTCCTGCGAAGATTTTACAGAATCGGTACTGCCCCCTTTTGTGAGCAGTCTGGATTTGTAGGCAGGTGACTCGTCTGCTGGAATTGGTAGGGGTGCAACTCACTGGGTTCGCCATCCCAAAAATGCTGAGAAGAAAAACGTTGCATGAATATATGCTCATCATAAATAGATCTGATGAAATGTGTTACTGTAGGAGTGATGTGCCTATTTGTGCTTGTCGTGATTTGCTACAATGAGTTAGAGAGTGCAAACTGAAGAAGCGTAAGGGCATAAACCTTTGGTTAAGGTGTTTCTGGAGAGTTAATTCCATATTTAAAATCACACACACACACACACACACACACACACACACACACACACACACACACACACACACACACACACACATACACACACACATTCATCCCAAGTGTGCAGATCAGTGTAGCGGTACTGCCTGATAGCGAGTGTTTGCACATTATTGTAGGCCTACAGTACGCTCCGGCCGTGGAACTCGATCGCTGAATTATGTGCCACTTCCGCAAGTGAATTGTAACCATTTTCAGAAAATTCTAGAAAAATTACACTTACCGCATACAGACAGCTCTGCGTTTGCTCTTGTCCTCTGGGGGGGGGGGGGGGGGGGGGTAGTATCCCGATGTTGAGATGATCAGTGTGCGGTCTAGTTCAGTTTTATTCAGCCCATTGCATTGGTTTTGGGAGGGGGAAAAGCCAGAAGCTTTTCTTTGGTGGTTTCAGGGTAGCTTTCGTCCCGATTGCAGGTACCCCAATGGCAATGCCTGACCATTTCAGTGAAATGTATACGCACAAACAGTATCGCACTTCGCCATTTCCTTGCTTAGTTACGGGAAAGCTTGTGGGACCCAGCAACAGAACCGCGCTGCGGCAATTTTTTTCTATTTTCTGATTGGCTAAAAATGCACGCACCGGTGAGGTCCATTGCTGTACGCACAAGCTTGAAATTTTATCAAAATCCTTTATTTACGGGGTGGCTAAGAGAGCCTCCGAGCATGTTGTAACTGGATGTCTCATCGAAGACATAAAATACCGTTTATAGAAAGTCGGTTGACCCAGCTTAAAGTCTGTAAGTGTTGTCACATTTAATTGAAATTTTGGATATAGCTAGTTTGGAGAAAGACCTTGGATGAGTTCGTTAGCCAGCTTTGCACCTCTTCAACTTTTTGCAAGTTTTGGATCAACTATATACTACCATCAAACAGTCAGCCCTGGAAGAGGCTGTGTGGAACAAAGCAGTCAGCCCTGGAAGAGGCTGCGTGCCTTTCGGATCAGTGGCGTGAAACATCAATTTCGTCACTGTGTACACAGCGTCGTGAGACTAGCGATGCCATGACGTCAAGCTTATAGTGACGTCATTTTGCTGCTCGTGCTATTTTTCTTCAGAATTCCTATCGCTACTCCAGCCCACAAAGCGGACTAATGGCGGGAAGCGCCGTGTGTCCGTCTTTATTTGTGTGTGCCGGCGTGTGTTTTGATCAGAGGTTGACTTAGAGAGGAGGGAAATGGATCAGAAGGATAAGCTTAAAAATATGAACAACTGTGAATGCTCCCAAAAGAAAAACGCATGTGAGCTCCAAACAATACGGTAGACTTTGGGGTAAAATCCTCATCTTGTTCAATAGGAAATATTTCAACATCAGAATCAGATCAAAGACAAAAGGTAGAGACCCTTGACAGCGAGGACAGCTCTCATATAAAAGGGACTTTGTGGGTTATGGTTCATTCCATCTTGGGTTTTTTTAATCAGCCTCAGGATGTAATGGGTAATTATTGTTTGTTGTTTGCGACCATGAAAACATGTTCATCCCATCTTCTTTTTGTTTTTTAATCAGCCTCAGGATGTAATGGGTAATTATTGTTTGTTGTTTGCGACCATGCCAACATATTTCAAACTTGCAAATGTATTGTTTTCGCAAGGAAGCTTGGAGGTTCAATCGCCACCCATTGCTTAACGTCTTCAACCAGATCTTCAGACAGTACATTATCAAAGCTATTTCTAGACTCTGCTGTTCTACGTCACAGTTTAATTGATATTAAGCGTTCTTTGGCCTTGTATCTAAAAACCTAACGGTCGACGGAGGTGGGGGAAGGGTTTCACTGGATAACAGCATGTGGCTAGGGTCAAATTGTAGTACATTTGTAAAGCTAAGATCTTTCGTATTTCATTTGGGGTTAAAGAACTATGTCGATTCCGTGTAGCATCACCAGGGAAACGGCCATCCAATGACGTCACCCAAAAAGTGTTATCACAGATTAAATGAACAGATTAGATTTCTGTTAGAAATGAACAGATTTTTGTTAGAAAATACATTCACTTAACCCATTCAGTCCTGACGCACTACAGTAGGAGATGGGTCGACCATGTTAATTCAAGGGTGGTGCCAGATTAGCTTGGCGCCTGTCGGCGCCAAGCTAATCTGGCACTACCCTTGAAATATCATGGTCGATTCATCTCCTGCAACAGATTCATAGTCGTTAGATGACGCCTCCAAAATTTGATAAATACGTGCTTCGGGTTGAATGAGTTAATAAACGCGCGAAATCTGATATATAAGCCATGATTTAACCCTTTCACTGCCGATAAAAAGAAAACACTATCCAATTGCAAGAGACATAGATCCTCATGAGCCTACGCACTTGCTCTGTGCGCATTACAGTGACTACAGTGAAGAAAGAAAAAGTAATGTGAACAATCAAAGCCAATTTACAACAGACGAATTCCGGAAATCAGAAGTAAGTCAAATTCTACGCGTCTTTTGGTGCAAACAGTGTATTAAAAGCCCGGACAAACATGCGATATCGCATGTTTGTCCGGACTTTTAATCCACTGTTTGCGTCAAAGACGCGCACTTTTTAACTTACTTCTGATTTCGTCTATCAAACACGCACACAGACCACCAGGAGGCCCGTCAGTCATTCCAAATGAGAGTGCAAAATTCATTTCTCTAAAGGGCTTGTTCCAGAGCATGTCCGTTGAAAGGTCCTGGTAAATCAAAGTGGCACAGTTCCAGTGCGCCTGAATTGATCAGTGTTCAAGTCGTACTCCATAGGCAATACATTTCCCTGCCCCCCCCCCCCCTCACCCCCACTCCCCACTCCCCCCCCCCCCAACCATCCCCCATAACCCTTCCGTCAGTGCCGTCCATTATCATTTCGGTGCCGTAGACGTTAAACCCCGAACTAACCAAACCAACCTAAAGGGCGAGTGGTCACTGCAAAGGTTCATCTACACATCTCTGCCCCGTGAAGACAAAGGCCAGTCTGTTCCCTTTTTGGAGGCGGAAAGCAAGATGTTCATCATTTTCAGTGCCGCCAAACCGGGGCAGATCTACACTTCAAGCAAAGGTACCCGATGAACTCAGTCAGTCATTATAATTCCTGAACTTTACTTGCGTTCTTCGTCGCCAACTGAAAGGGGAAAGGCTCTTGGCACGGGTCATAGCCTAAAATAGATGTTTGTAAAAGAAAACTGACCTGAACTGATTCTTTCTGTGGTCATTATGGGATGTAATGGGAAGCGGCGTGCACTTGTAGCCCAGCGGAGCCACCAAGCGGAGGGAATGGAAAATTTATATCCCTGTATAATATCACTGTTTAAACAGGATGTCTTCGGCTGTCGCGGGGGCTCATGAGGATCTATGTTTCTTGCATTTGGATCGTGCGTACTTTTCCTCGGCAGTGAAAGGGTTAACCCCCTTGCGCGTGCAGCAACCGGTATTATCTTAACCCATTACATCCTGAGGCTGATTTTGTAAAATTTGTGTATTGCCCTATGAAGGCCGCATTACAGATTAGGAGATAGATCAACCATTTTAGTTCAAGAGTGGTGACAGAATAGCTTGGCACCTCAGGCGCCAAGCTGTACTGGCAAAACCCTTGAACTATCATAGTCAAATTAATTTCAAGCTGTAGTATATCAGAATAAAAGGGTTAACAGTGCCTGTGGCTGCATGCACAAAGGCTGGGGTTTAACGTAGCAATCCGCAAACGTAGCCTCATGTCATAACAGCTAATTGAATGGTGCATCAACTGAACGCAGTGACGTCGTTCTAATCCATTAATCTCCAGAGCCAGTAGGCTTTGAAAACGTCAACCCAATGAGCTGACGACTCTGAAATGTGAGTTAGACGGCTTTGAAAGTGAAGCACGTGAGAACTAATTAGTGACATAATTTCAACGTGAACAGATCGTACTGATTATCAAAGCTTAAAGTGCTAGCCCAATATGTATTCACGCATTTTGCAATACTGTCTTAAAATCTGCTCATAACAGCCAAAGCTGGCAGTACATGTATGAACCTCTGCCCAGCAAAGGGAAATGACGTAAAGTCTTTTTCTAAGCAAGAATTTCATTGTAAAAACAAATGAAAATCTCGCTTTTCACAAAAGTGGACTTGCCGTCTTTTGTCATTACAAGGCATGTATGTCTCTTTCCTGCTATCAAGACACGTGACAGAAAATATTCGCCACGTGGCTTATTCTTTGGAAATTGTTCTCGCGCCACAAAAAGATAAGAAGTCTATTGCATTTCTGTCTTGATGTCTATGTTGAAGAAAGGGTTTAACACAAAAATGTCAGTATGTGCGTGTTTCTTTTCTGTGTTTTTTAACTGTGAGTATCTTCGTGTAAGAACATTGTCTTAATTCGCGGAAATGCCTTTTTTTACATGCAAAATGAGGATGACGACGACGATGATGATGATGATGACTATGATGACGATGATGATGATAATAATGATGACGACGATGAAGTTCATTGCCCCTCTCTTCCCCGCCCCGTCCCCACTTTTCCTACTGCCCTCCCCCTCCTCATACCCCCCACCCGGGTCTGCCCTGGGGGACTTGGGTGGGGTTAACTACTTTTTAGTTCCCAGGGTCACCCTGGTCAGCCCCACAGGGTGGGTTTTCCTCTCTTTTCTGGGGCATGTGTTTCCGTCTACCCGAGGTCCATTCACCTGTATTTGCCTTTTTAAAACTCTCCCTACTGTCTGCACTGCCTGTAGCTCTTGATGTTGAATGTGTGTTGCTAGATGGTCTTAGCTTTATTTAGGCCCCATGTGTTCGGTTTATTTAACGTATTTGACCGGCTGGCGACATACATTCAATGTTCTGTTTAGGGTTTTTTTCACAAGCAGTGCAGGCACGTCCTGAGAAAGCCTTGTTGCTGTCGGGACATTAAGCAATGTACAATCAATCCCCCTCCTCATACCGAAGAACCCACACACACACACTCCTCATTACATGGGTACAGGTCAACCTCAAGCAGTGTACCGCGGTATCCGGGAGCCATAGCTTCAGACCACGCGTTATTTGCCATCACATTTGTGTAGGGTTCAACGTTCACATACACGTTAAACAACACAAAAAAGCCCTTGGTATGCAAAAGGACCTCGGGCCAACATCGGCTTTAGCTGGCCAGTGCACGGCTGTGCGCGGGTCAACTAATGCCGACATCGGCCCGAGGACCTTTTGCTCACCGGGCAATATATACATGTATAGGCCTATAATCCGATTTGTGTTAATGTGAAATCTTGTTTATTGCCTTTTAAGTTAAGACGGCGACATTATTTCTTAGCATAGCTATTAATGTGTGTGTGTGTGTGTGTGTGTGTGTGTGTGTGTGTGTGTGTGTGTGTGTGTGTGTGTGTGTGTGTGTGTGTGTGTGTGTGTGTGTGTGTGTGAGTGTATGCACGCGAGCAGTTTAATTATATTTTATCTGTGTCTCTTGTCCTTTTATTTTGCGCAGCACCGAGACGATTTCCTAACGTATTGCCATATTATGTAAAAAAATACATATGGCAATAAAATTCTATCTTATCTTATCTTATCGTGTCTTGTCTCGTCTCGTCTCGTTTCGTCCCGTCTCGTCTCGTCTCATCATGTCTCGTCTCGTCTCCTCTCGTCGCGTGTCATCTCAACTCATCCCATCTTATTTCATCTTATCTTATCTTGTCTTGTCTTGTCTTGTCTGGTCTTGTCTTGTCTTGTCTATCTTATATCGCGCGAGCGATAATACTTGAGTGCGTGAAAGAGGCTGATCCGTACTGTACGTCACGCGTTGTAACGATGTCAGTTCACTGTATTAGGTAGGACACCAGAGCCTTACGCTATTTTGACCGCAGTTTCTTACATCATTATGCACTCTACGCGCACATGTGACAGTCACTGATTTTTGATGTATACCTCAGCTTTCAAATCGGGTGCGGGTAACGTACTATATTGGCTTTCAATCTAGAACCCATCCCCCGCCCCAAACTCAGCACTTTCGGCCCCCGCTCCTTCTCTGTATACGGTCCATCCACCTGGAACACTCTCCCACTCTCTCTCCTCCTTCCAGTCCGCCCTCAAAACTCACCTCTTTCAAAAGTTCTAGCACTGTATCACCACACTCCCCACCCCAAGTCGACTGTCGTAATGTATTTCACTTTTTGTGGTACGCGAGCCGTTGTCTAAGCGTGCGCATGCGTGCGTGAGTTGTGAGTGCGCGCTTAGAGTTATAATTATTATAAGATAAGCGCATTATAAATACCGTAATTATTATTAGTATTATTTTCAAGCCGTGCGCAAGTCCCCGAAGCCAACAATCTAGAACCCAAGCCCAATTGTCTCTGCGGCGGAGTTCAAGACGTCACGTGCTCTAAATAGAGAAGACTAACTGGCCACGCGTATTGGCTAATGAACGAAATGGTACTGCAAGACTGGAAATTCGAAACCAGCTGATAAAGACAATGACAACTTTGGCCTTTATATTCTGACGAGCAAAATAAATGCGACATTTTTTAAATTTTTATCATTCCAGAAATGTCGCATTTCTTTTGCTCGTCAGTATATTTTTTGTTTCAGCCCAGCGTCACTGGCCGGCTTTGAAAGGTGTCGGATAGCGCGTAGTGCATAGGTACCAGCTGCATGAGATGGAACGATTGTGATATTTCAATGGTATTGATTGATCAGTTTGACACCTGAATCCAGGCAATAATCAATAAGACTTTTTTCTCTCTGCTATCGCATATCTACCTTCTTTTAGCCCTTACGTCAAGGGTCCTGGGAGGTGTCATATAACGACTACACCGCAGCTAAAAAAAAAGATGGAAAGGACTTCACAGTTCAAGGGTAGTGCTTGAAAAGCTTGGCGCCGAAGGCTCCAAGTTATTCAAGCACTACCCTTGAACTATCATGATCGGTTCGCACTTTGATGTTGTCTTTAGTTTTTGAACTTTCAGAACCGCCAAATGAGATATTTCTGGTTGAGGGTGGCTATTCCGGTTACCCACGACACAAATGGGACGCGTGTGTGAGATATCAGCTACTATTTTAAACAGCTTCGTGCCGCCGAACAAACATGAACAAACAGTTTGAGGATCATCGTTCCAATTACAGATTATTCTCCGGTTCTTTCTGTGTATTTAGGTGGACAGAGAAGATGTCGAGATATCGTGTTTGTCTTGTTATCATTGATTTTTTTCCAATACTTATTTCAATTAGGTTTTGTGGTTTGTTTGAGGATCTTTTGTTTGTTAGGTTTGTGTTGTTAGTGATGATGGTGCTTTGCTGCTACTGTTGTTGTGATTGTTGTCTGTTGTTTTTGTGTGTGTTTTGTGTGTCTGAGATTTTTTTCTGCTCCCTTTTTTTCAATTCTGCTCCTTTTTTTATTTTTTTATTTTTTATTTTATTTATGTTTGTATTGTTTGGGGTCGTTGTTTTGTTTGTTTGTATTTTTTTTTTTTTTTGGGGGGGGGGGGCGGGGTGGGGGGGCGGGGGGGGGGGGGGGGGGGGTGGATCCGTCATTTCTTTTCTCTTCTTGTCATTGTCTCGTCTTCCTGTTGCTGTTTGTTTGATTATCTGTTTATTTCTTAGTTTGCTTATTTCTCTATTGTTTGTTTGTTTGTTTGTTTGTTTGTTTGTTTGTTTGTTTGTTTGTTTGTTTGTTTGTTTGTTCCGTCGTTTTACCATCTTTGTCATCATGCAATACGAATGTCACTGGAAAACAAAATCAATGGTGCATACTCCTCTGATTATCATCACAGGTGGCAAACACGCTGCTGAACAACACAGAGAGGGAGAACGAGCGATATGAACGTCCGTCTACAAGAATATATACTCGGTAAGCAAAAGCTGTCTGGCCGACATCGGCCGCAATTGCCCCGAGCACGGCCGTGCTCTGGCCCACTGCTGCCGATGTCTGCCCAATGACCTCATGCGTACTGGGTAGGTGGCCTATACATTACTCATTAGTGTAGCGGCTGTTCCTACCTACTACTCGCCTGACATAGCCATTAGTACAAAGCATATCCGCAAAAGGCTATACCCGAGAAACAGTCCATAAGTATGAAAAGGTACAGTTAGTTATTTAGTTATTGGGGTTTAACCCCGAGCAGGCGACTAAAGCCATCTCACGGCGGTGAAAAGGTACAGGTATATTTAACCCATTAAGCACAAAGCTCGAATTTCCCAAATTGTCAAGTTGTCCTCTGAAGACTACAAACAAGTCCAGAAGATAGATCGAACATGCTAGTTCAAGGGTGGTGCCAGAACAGCTCGGCGCCTAAGAGGCGCCTAGCTGTTCTGGAACCACCCTTGAACTATTGTGGTTGATCCATTTCCTTGTGTAGTGTAGCGTGGCTTAATGGATTAAACTACGGAGTTGCGATCCGAGACTTGCTTTTTTTTTTTTTTTTTTTTTTTTTTTTTTTTTTTTTGACACAAACCAGAACTGAGTGTCAAAAGCAGTCATACGAATTTTACCTTTTCAGTAAACGCAACGCTTTGTCGCATATCAGCAAGAGCCGATGCGGCAACTAAATAATTTGGACATGCGCAATGATAAGTTTTGTCCCATCGGAAATAGGGGAGAGTTTGGGTATTTTAGAGGTAAGGAAAATTCATAATATGTTTACAAGGCAGCAACTCTCTGGCGCTGTCATGATCTAGCCACTATCCGCGGCATCGTCAACATTGTCAGGCACAACCTTTAAAATAGGACTGTTTTCGATAGTCGTCATTTTGCGCTGCTTGCATGACATATCTAAAGGAATAAAACCTTTCAGGACCACTTTTTACATAGCAACCAAGCCCACACCTTTCGTCCTTTCTGGGACCCATAGTACCCCTCTAGGCGGCAAAACAACCACAGCTTACTCTAGACTGGAATCAATGGCATCGCGCTCCCCACGAAAGCGATAAAACATCTGAAAGTGAATCAGACAAACCTGTACGATTCATCGTCACTGCTATAGATATCCAACGTTTACAATGTTTGCTATACAAAGCAAGGAAGCGTAACAGAATCAGCGATTAGTGGCTCAAACTGGCGCCGCCGACAAAACAGGCTAAAGCGAAACTGTCATCTGCATTGTTCAATTCTTTGGTGACTGGATTCGTGTTGTGAAAGGTTCTATAAAACATACAAGTGGAGTGTTCGTATAGCATCATTTCTAAACAGACCTCGCGACTCCCATTCTCAAAATGTTTGGTTCGTGGTCACTTCGAGCTTCACTCTCGGTGACTATGATTCAAACAGTTTGAGAATGGGAGTCGCTCGGTTTGTCTAGAAAAGATAGTATGTTAACACTCCACTTCTATGATAATGGTTAACCCGTTGGCTGTCGGTAGCGTTTTTTGTCGAAGTGATTCCTTCAGGAATCACCTCGACAAAAATCGCTATCGACAGCCAAAGGGTTAAACAGTAGGAGGAATTTAGCTTCACAGGTAGAGTAATTTTCCCCTCTACAAGCTTGCTGTTGAAGGGAAGTGATTCGGTCATGACAGTTTAACCACTTAACTGCCAGGAAAATGCGATCACCACCCATTTGCAAGTGGCAAAGGACCTCATGAGCCCCCGCAGTTGCGGGGGCACATGAGGTTCTTTGCCTCTTGCTGATCCCACTTTATATCCACGTTTTTTGACGGGTGAGGATCATTCGCATTGAACTAAAAATCAAAAATCTTAGAAACACGATAGTATGTGGCCAATGGCAATTAAACAAGGCTGGAACCACTTTAACCCCTTTGCTGCCAGTGATCACGAAACTGATATAGGCCTACATTCGCCTGAAACAAACAGACCTGAATGGAACTAAACAAAAAAGACACCAAGAACATAGGACTAACAAGAGACATAAACCCTCTTGGAGAGGGGAGGGGGTACATGTGGGTTTATGTCTCCTGCAGCTGGGTGGCGTTCGGCTTGCCCCGGCAGTTAAAGGGTTAAACTATAATTGGCCATCCTTCTCCCGCCATACCACAACATTGGAAAAGTCAGTCGAAGATACTGTACCTTGAAAGACAAAATGAAATAAGGCATTCCAAATTTTGCACAGGGACCTTTTTTTTTTCTTTCTTTTTTTTCTTTTTTTTTTTTTTTTTTTTTTTTTGGGGGGGGGGGGGGGTATTTCGAAAATTGGGTGATAATCCTTTTCATGACATCTCCTTCTCTGCTTCCTTAACTCATTCAAGGGGCCCCTCATCAATAGCTGCGAAAGTGTCGCATAGCGCTTCCGGCGGCAGCGCTATGCGACACTTTCGCAGCTATTGATGATGGGTTCCTTGAATGAGTTCGGAGCTGAGCAATATCAAAGAATGAATTGAATGCAAGCGACATACCTGATAGTAGTCGTGTTGTCGACATCCAGAGTAAGATGCTGAACAAAGTCTGCTCCGAGGTGAAAAACAACTGCGGCCACATCGGAATTTAGGTTGAAACGAAGTTCCGCTGCCCAATCACCACATGGAACCTCGCGCCAAACAGGACGGCACGCTGATTGGTCTAAATGCGCTAACAGCAGTTGGATACTGGCGTTTATACCACGGTCAACAACAGCCGATATACCACGCCGGATACTTGATGTCAAATCGTGTTAGTCTGTCAAGTAATCTGTAACCTCAACGGCTGACGGCGAGTTGTGATAGTTGGTGTGTCTCGTAAAATGTTCGGCGGTCGACACCTGATGTGCAATAAAGGCTTGCTATAACCACAGTAAAATATTCAAGGTACTGTATAAAAATGTCGAGATATCACAGTAGATGTTCCCCTTCAAGCGGTAAAATGTTCAAGAAACAACAGTAAATGTTCAAGAAACAACGGGTAATGTTCAAGAAAAAAGGCAAATGGTTAGGATTCTCAACAGCAAATGTTCCAGAAAAAAACCAGCAGATGATCACAACGTTGCGGACAAATTCCAACAGGTGACGCAGACAACTGTTCAGAGAAAAATCAACGTCAGCGTCTTGTATTTAACCCCTTCACTGCCGAAAAAAGGAGAACACGATCCAACTGCAAGAGGTATAGATCCTCATGAGCCCCCGCGACTGCGGGGGCTCATGAGGATCTATATGCCTCTTGCTGACAACAATTTGTATCCAAGTTTGTGGCTTTTGGTCGTTCAGTGAACAGATATTTCAGAAACAGAAACTGATGTATTTACAGTGGCAGGGAAGGGGATAAATAGAAAGTGTTGAAAGTGAGGTTCAGCTAAAGTTCACGTAAACTGTCTGTCCATGTTTTACTGTTAGTGGCCAGTCATGTTTATGTGAAGACTCCGTGTCTGGCACACACTTTTTGCGTGTAAAATTCGTCTGTATGCTGGGAGAGTGGCGTATCTTATGGGCAACGACGGCAAATCAGCACGAGTTCATCACGGCAGAAAACAAAGTACCACGCATAAATGTGTGATGCTATTCTTTTGTCTCTGGCGATATGATTTCGTAGCAGAAGCTTTGCATCTCTGCTCTAGGGAGGCAAAAGACAGCAAGTCGATGTTTCGTGAAAAGCGCGCGAGATTTTTTTCGTCATATAATAAAAATCTCGCATTTCAGAAAAATGGACTTACTGTCCTTTGCCTTCTGAGAGCAGAT
>BTPG01000006.1:134599227-134604147 GCA_036245525.1 Semisulcospira habei
TCTGATACAGGTGTGATGTCTCCACAAGGGTTCATGATTATTGCATTTGCTGTTTATATTGTTTTTCTTTAATTTTTTTTTTTTGGGGGGGAGGGTCCAGTGGGGGTGGGGGAATAGGGGGGGGGGGGGGTAGGGGGTCTTTCTGTGTCTGGGGGATATTACATGTTATGCTACAACTGCTCAGTGACTATGGTGACATGGACAGGTCGTGAGTGGGTCTGATGAGGGACCGAGTGCAGTTACATTTTACAACCAGAGCTGACTAGACTCTCCCTGGGGGATATTACATGTTATGCTACAACTGCTCAATGACAGAGGTGACACGGACATGTCGTGAGTGGGTCTGCTGTATGACGTTAATGAGTGTATTGTTTTCTAAGAATTTTTTATTTTTATTTACTGTAACTACATAGCAGAATGACAAGGAGGGACAGACAATTGAACAGACAGATAGACAGACAGACAGACAAAAACACATGGTGTTCTAGGTAGATATACTGTGTTTCCACATATCAAACCCGAAAACATCAAAATAAAAGCAAAAGGGTACGTTCAGTGATGAAAGTAATGCTACATTTTGTGTGGAGTTTCAGCTTTTTTTATTCCTTTTTTTTTTTCTTTCTCTTTTGGGCGGGGGGGGGGGGGGGGGGGGATGAGGGGAGTTCACCGACAGGATATTGAACTAAACATAGACTTAAACTTATTTTTAGATTAAGCTATACCTCTGCATGTTATTTCTATATCTGACCTAGAATCAACGTGTTTATATTTTTGTCTTTGATAAAAGATGATGCAGGACTTGAAATTCGAAAACGATGTCTGTACAGCGGAGGGTGGTATTAAAGATCATGTGTAAACAGACAAAAATGTACTCGATCCAGAAGTCTCCCGTGATTTTTCTACCCTTAAGGACATTGAAGGTATCAAAAATCTATATGAGAATTTGCCCGCTTGAATGGTACCAGTTTCGAGCTTGCCTCACGGACTCGCTCGCGGTGTCGAACTGTTCCGTCGCCGGTCGCCCGCTGCTTGCAGAGGCTGTCACCGCGTACAGTTTGCCGCCAGGCCGCTGCCACACGTGGGCTGTGCTGTGCTGAAAGGGCGGAGGCTTTAACATGTAGCTTTTTCACTTCCAGAGCCACGCTAGCTCACTCTATATAGTGGACTGGCGAGCACTAGATCCTCGGGAGCTGTGTGTTGCACAGATATTCAGTGAAATAATCGTAATCGTCGTCATCATCGTTATAATTTGTGTGTGCAGTCAGCATCATTAACATCAGCAGGAGCACAGCGTTTGCTTGCTTACGGAATTACTTCATGCGATTCTGGAAACATCCTTCAGTATCATATTGAATGGGGGAAAAGCAACCAAGCAAGCAAACGAACAAGCAGGCGTACTAACGAGTGAACGAACGCAAAAAAAAAAAATGAATTAGATGAATTAAAGAACGAATGAATGAATGAATGATGAAATAAATGAATAAATGAATGAAGGATGGAAGGAACGAATGAACGAACAAACAAACGAACAGACAAACGAAAGGCATAAACAAACAACCAAACAGGCGGCAGGAGGCTGATGGATCAATCATGTAGTTTATCTCTTGTCCTGAGCCCGTCCAGTGAAATCGGAATCGCTGCACTTGGGGGACAATTTGCTCATTTTTAACCCCTTCAATGTCGATAAAAAAAATAAACGAGACCAGCAGCAAGAGGCATAGATCCGCGACAGCGGGGGCTCATGCGGATCTATGCCTCTTGCTGAGACCAATAGATAACCATGCCATGTTTCTCGGACGGTTGTGGCTTTTTGTCCCTGAACGAACACATGGAGGGGGGGGGGGGGGAGTATTTGAATAGAATACCTCCGGGGGCAGGGCCTGATGAGTTTGTCTCTTGTCTAGTGACCAGTCTCACCAGGCACTACCCCGCAGTACAATGGAACCTGTTCTCAAGAGAAGTCACTAAGAAGAAATAGTGACCTCTCATTAAAGACCATCGTTAGGCGGCTACAGCCACCCACCTAACTGATGGCCTTTAATGACAGGTGATTTGGCCTAAGGGTGCTTTGCTCAATACATGTTCTTGCAGCACAATACCTACACAAGCACCATTGCATCAGACACTAAATGTCACTAAGGTATCCTATTTTATCCCTTCACTCCCATTGGACGCAAGATTGTCTTTGTGAAATCTTTGTCAAGTCAACCCCTCCACTTTGGTATCAGCTTCAGCCCACTTAATCAAATTTCAAATACAAACGATTTTGAATTTCCAAAAACTTCAGTAGCTCGCTTGAGCTTGCCCTTAGCACCACGTGAATGTTCTGTGTTTACGTACAGTGTGTGAGTGAATGCGCGTGATTCACGTGAGCGTGCTTGTTGGGTTCAGTTCGCGGCGGCGCTTTGAGCCGATTTTCAATTGGGATAAAGCGCCTATTTAATGCGCTTATTATTATTATTATAACATCAATGATTTCGTCTAAGGAATATGGATACAAAATGACGTCAGTCATCACGCGGCATAGATCCTCATGCGCCCCCGCAAATGCGGGGGCGCATGAGGATCAATGCAGCTTGTGTGTTCCGTTTTCCTCGGCAAAGAACGGCTTAATGCGTATCCATGCTACAAGCTCATTATGCGCTATCCCTTGACGTAATTAGTTGAGTTTGTCTCCCTTTCCAGCAACTGGTATGTGCAGTGATTAAGCTGGATGCTTTGATTCGTGAGCAGGTATTAGCCTGAGACCACGACCGTAACCCTTTGGCTGTCGGGAGCTGTTTTTGTCGAGGTGATTCCTGCAGGAATCGCCTCGACAACAACAGCTATCGACAAGGCAAAGGGTTAAAATTGTCAAAGACTTGCGGAGGAACACTAACGAGTTTTACTTTTAGAGTGCGCGCTGCCTTGTAATGCCATCTTGAATCCCCTGGCACATGAACTATGTAATGCTCAACTTTCGCAAATCTGTATGTGTCAAAATAGGCCAAAGACTCTCTAACAGTATTTATACCGAATGCGCAAAAGGCCATCGGGCCGATATCGGCCGCGCGGGCCAAGGGCGGCCGACATCGGCCCGATGGCCTTTGCGCAATAAGCATGTGCTCTAAAGTCCCTGCACAGGCGAAGGCTGACGAAATGACGATTTGGAACTCACCTGCCTGGTGCAGTTTGATAAAAAAAAAAAAAAAAAAAGTTCATAAATATCAATAAATAAATAAACGAAGAGAAAATGCAGCAATAAAACAGACATGTCCCAAAATTTTCGGCCTACGGCCTTCCTTGGGGGGGAAATAATGAAAATAAATAAATAAATAAATGTCTGTTTGTTTCTGCCCTGTTTCGACTATACATAGGTACACCCTCTGTAGGGTCTGCGCGTCAAAATTTTCTGTCGATGATATTATCGAACTTACCGCGTTAATGATTTTTTTTTTTTTTTTTTTTTTTTTTTTGGTATGAAATTGGTAAAACGTTATTACCGTCGCACCTTCATAAAGTTCTTTAAGATGTTGTGCCTTGTGTTATGACTGAATGTAAAGGTTAGTGAGTGTCTGTACTGAGGACAGTGATTGGCCACAGCTATATTCCCAATGCGAAAAGGCCATCGGGCCGACGTTGGCCGCCCCGTTGGCCCGCGCACAGATGTGCGCGGACCATCGGGGCGGCCGACGTCGGCCCGATGGCCTTTGCGCACTGGGTTTGGGGAAGAACATTTGGCTTAGCAAGTACGTTGTCACTGAAACGTGTGATAAGATTAAATAAGGCTTCTCATCACCCGTTGTCTTGATAACTGACGAGTGACAAGCAGACTCCCGTTGAGAACGGGCGACAAAGAAAAAGAGGCGAGCAGAGCTGAATCCAATGAGAAAAAGTGTCAAAAGTCGGACAGAAGACAAAGTTCAATGGTAGCGCCTAATTATCTTGGCGCCTGGCGGAAAGACACTTCCTCAAACCGGATGCCTGGGATCAAAAAGCACCACCTAGATCAGGGGTAAAGAAGTTCAAGGCCCATCACCACCCGCCAAGTGAGACAACTGCTAACTGGAACAGGAAATGGAATGAATTCACTTGTGAGTCCACGCAGCCTGCTTGAGGGTAGTTATAACTGCCTATAGACAATTAATGACAATAACCTCGTCACTCCAAGCAAGCGGTGTCTCTGAAATCATTGTAAAATCAACTCAAACAAAACAAACTTCAGCCGTCCCAGGAACATGGATACAAAATGGTGTCACCAAGAGACATGGATGATCATGAGCCCCCGCGACTGCGGGGGCTCATGAGCATCTATGTCTCTTGCAGTTGGATTTTCCTTGACAGTGAAGGTATTAATGTCAGCCTGCCGGCAGTTGTCGTAGGTTGTGTCTCTGGAATAACTGTAAATTCAACGCCACAGAACTCCAGTATATAATAATAAGAATGACAAATTCAACATTCAGTTAGTTACTACTTATTCGAACTTAACGCCGAGTAGGCGACTAAGGCCATCTCACGGCGGGAATGACCAATACAAATTGGGGCCAGCAAGAGGCATAGAACCTCATGAGCCCACAGCTAACGCGCGGGGCTCATGAGGTTCTATGTCTCTTGCACTTGCTGTTTCGCGACAGTGAAGGGGTTATGCAGTCCACGGTGACTCATCCATTCATTTGGATTCTAGAGGCGCCTGCCATCGCTTTCCTGGTTCCTCACTGTACCATTGTCTGATCTTCCGGCTTTTTAATCCAGACCAGAAGAGTGACCGCAAGGCGAGTAATGTTACACTATAAGTGTATACGACCAATATCACGGTCGGGTAATTTTATAATTTCCCTTGATATGAAAATAACGAGGGTATAATTAGTACCACGGGCTCACGTGGAGTTGACAAGTGGCCAGCCCTACTAAGCTGGGACTAATGAATAAATAATGAGCCCT